>KK502959.1:58255-94727 GCA_000688735.1 Glossina austeni | reverse complement strand
TTTTTTTTTAAAAAATTTTTTAAAAAAAAATTTTAAAAGGCTTTTGGGTTTTTTTTTTTTTTTTTTTTTTTTTTGTAAATCGTTTTCATTTTATTAGAGCAAACAGAAAGTAGCTTAATAAGCGTATTTTATTCTAGTAAACCCATAATTCATTTTTTTTTTTTTCGTTTTCGATATGCATGCACTAATCCAGTCAGGATGTAGAAGAAAAAAAAAAATGCGAAAAACTTTTTCTGTTTTGATATGAAAGCCAGCCAACTTTTTATGATTCAATTTTAGGTGGATCTGCGCTTTCATATAAATGCACATATATATGCATCAGTTAGTATGTGTATGTAAAAGTGCATGTTCGTATGTATATATGTGCATGCCTGTGTGTGTGTGTGTGTGTGTTATTTAAGTATCAATGTCAAAAGTAGTAAATCATGCCACAATGAAAAAGTTAGTCCTCTTATAAATGTATGTGTCTGTGCATCAATGCATGTCAGCGCGAAATGTTGAAACTCTCTTTCAACACAAATAATAACAACAAGGTTGTCATTGTTGTCAGTTTTGACATTTCCACTGGTTATTGCACTAGTAGTAATTTTCCTTTTTATTACTTTTTTGCAAAAGGAATCTCAAGATTTTCAAGTATACAAAAACAATCGAATAAGTTGTAACAGCTCGTTAAGGTGACTTTATTCCAATTTCCTAAAATTATTTTCATACAATAAACTTTCACTATCAACTAACAGAGCTTGTTACGAACAATTCGCACTTGAAAATCGGAAAAGAGATTAGTTTTGAAATTTAATGCACTTATAAAGCATGCTTTGCAGCCTACTTAAGCTATCCATTGCCCATTTATTCTGTTCTTATTTTATAACTGGCTCCACCTTATGTCATCAAAATTTTTTTATGTAGTTTCGCTTGCCATACTTGCATGCGTTGAAACTATGAACGCGCATAAGCTCTCGAAACATATCTACACATGCGTCGGGAGGGGAACTTGGGACTGACTGGTAGAATAAGGATTTCTGAAAATTTGACGAAAATTCAGAGACATTTCCCTCAAATGCCCCTCGAAGGCGTTAAGAAATCTTACATATTTGTTATGTAAATATGTAAATACTTTGTAGTTTTGCTTTTTTGAACATTTTTGTAATTAAGTGAATTTGCATTGAGTTTTGCAGTTTAGGAAATAAATTTCATATCTTTAGCGGTTTCTAACAAGCCACCCTACCCTGCCTTTTGCAGTCGTTTTATTTATTTATTTTTTCTCATTTCTTTTTTTTTCCCTCATTTGTTATATGTCAACAGCATCGTAAACTATAAATTGCGCTACTAAACAGAAGCGCAAATGCGTACACAACTTTATTAAGCTGCACTAAAGTGCACCATGAGCTCGCTGGCATATTATTGTCGCAAATAATCCACAGTTTTCCATTTAAAAAGAAAAAAAAAAAAAAACGAAAAAAGAAAAAAGAAATAAACGAAAAGAAGCGGAAAAGTGAAGAACCACAAAAGCAAAAACAAATTTTGCAAAGGTTCGCTTTTTCTAATGATACACTTTAAAAATGTGGATAAACAAAATAAAATTATTATTATTGTTGTTGTTATTGTTATTGTAATTAATTTAGCCAGACAAACAGATTCTAAGACTAAAGTCTTAAAGCACTAACATCTCAGGGCACCGGCTTTATTGAAAATTCTTCCGTTTCTTCGGGCCGTAGAAGGACAGTGAAACAGATCTGCCATAGGCAGAGTAAGTTTATTAAGTTCCTTCATATTCCGTTTGTGTGATAATATCGTTGGCATTAAAAGTTTTTTCTATTTTTCGAAACTATGATCTTTTAAGTAGGATTTTCAAAAGTTTCACGGAACGTTTGTTTTATCTAACAACTTTGTTTACAATCTTTTTTTTTTGTTTTGTTGTTTTTGTTTCTATTTTCTTCTTCTCTGTAAGCTCCAGCTTTAATAAAGACTCTAACCATTGTCGTCTGTTAGCAATGGTTTGTTTCTTTCTAAATTCAACTACATTCGGAATAAAACGTTCAGAATTTGAATTTTTTAAGTTTCATTAAGTTTATGTATTCATATATACATACATATATAAATTTTTTTTTTTAATTAGAGCAATTACTCAGGGGTTGTCCTCTATACGAGTAACACGATGATGATTATGGTTAAAAAGCCATGGGGAAGGACTACAAGGAAGAGAAAGGGTTATGAATATCGCGTAACATGGGGACTAATGTAAAAGCTTTTAATTTCTTAAATGAGTGTCATCTGACGTAAAAGGTTCTTTGGCTCTACTTGCTTCTATCCCACTAACTGCATCTAACTAAAATATTTCTTATTCTTAATCGATATTTGGAACACGCGTATGTAACTATGAAACTTAGAACAGCTTTCTTACACTTTACCACAGTTTGAAAAGATCATCAGCACGATTATTACTTTGTTTTGTTTAAAAAACACCAACATTTTCAGAGAGTTTACCTAACAAGTAATTATTTAGAAGAAAAAGCAAGATATACAGTAAACCAGGATCCTTAAGAAGTTTTCATAATATGTAAATGATATTTTCGTCCAGAGTATGCTTAACACGTTGAGGTTCATTTTAAAATCGATTAGTGCTTTTTTTTTGTTTTTTAATATTAAGAATATTGGACTGCTGTAGACGTCGTATGCATCTACAAGCACGCGAAATGAACGTCTACAGACTTCATTTACGTCAACGAGTTAAGAGTTTTAAGATAATCACAGATTCTTAAGAATTTTTTATAAAATGTAAATCATATTTTCGGCCAGAGTACATTTAAGGAATTTCATATTAGTATAGTTGAGTTTAAGTCGTTCATAATAACGATTTTCTTATCTCTTTTCCATCTCGACGTGTCTTCGCTTGCCTACGATAACTTTAAGGCAATCAATTTTTTTTTCCAGTGTAACAATTGCAAATAATACGCATGGAACGTGAAGAGATAAATTTTAAATATAAGTCAACTTTTATAAGGACTTTGAAAAGTTCATTAGTATAAGACGATTAATTTAACAGTTTTTAGTTTTATGTAATTTTGTCAAATAAAAACCAAAAAAAGTTAATAAAATCAAAGAGGAAGAAGAAGTAAAAAAATGGAATGATAACGAATTCTGGCGATGAGAGCAAAAAAAAAAAACAAAAACTAAAAATGTCGTTGTCATCACATTAAAGAGTCTAAAAAATTCTTAGCCTTACGAAAATTCAAAACCGTTTAGTTAATTTGCACTCGCCTACGCTAATATCTGATGCCTATTATTTTCAGGCTTAATATTTTTTAGATTGCCAATCCCATTATTTTTAAATATAGAAAAAGAATGAAATTGATGTCAACACATATACTGCAAGCGAGAAAAATTAATGAGTTTCGTATTTAAAGATCATTTTTTTTTCTTCTGTCTTCTTATGTAGCGCACGTAAATGTTAGAGAAAATTAAAAATTTACACAAAATACTGAAAGAATGTAAAAGAAAATTTATGTATAACAAATGGCGAAAGCATGAAAGCAAAAAGCAGCAAAAATTTCCTAAAAGAAAACCTAATTTATATTTATTGTAGGACATGCTTCGCCTCTAAGGCGATAATAGATTAGAAAAGCTGTGAAAGAGGAGGACTTGGATAGGATTGAAAGAGCTAACAGAATATAAATTGTGCATGTCCTAGAGCAGAAACGGAAAAAATTAATACTTTTTGTAGTGTATTGATAAAGAGTCTTAAAATGGAATTTCATTTTAAATCCAATATTGTGCGTGCAAAGCTTTTTAAGACGAAAGCTTAGTTTAGTTTGTGTGGTTGCATCTAAATACAGATAAGATTATTACGATTAACTTTCCAACATCAAATATGTTTATTAAAATTTTTGTATTTGCTTAAGCATAACTGGAAATATTGAAAACGTTAACGAGCGCTTTGTTCCAAGGCGGCGATAGGGAAGTTCTTAGAAAAAGTCCTCATAAAAAATATTACAATTCTTGAAGCTTATGTTTCATGTGGGAAAAATATTTACAGAATTTTTATAAATTTACTGTACATCCGCAATATAATGCTTGTCGCTACACAGTACTTCTTTTATCGCCTTTTTGTATCAATCACTGAAGAACGAGAGGTATATCCAATTCGTCAGAATGTCTGCAACGGCCAGAAGGAAGCTTCAGAGATCCCACAAAGTATATATATTCTCAATCGACATCAAATTTTGAATCGATTTAAGCATGTTCGTCTGTCCATCTGTCCGTCTGTCCGTCTGTGTAATGTCTATTGTAAACATTTACCCGCAGAAATAAAGCTCTCGACTTCAAATTTGGCAGAAACATTGGACGTTTTTACACGCAGCTTGGTATTGAAAATGGGCAAAATCGGCCGAAAGGCCGTCTACAATACTGCGTAAACTCTCTATACTCTGCTTTTCAATAGGAATAAAAAATGTAGCTGTTCATTACTCATAAACTAGAGCCGATAAATCTACAAAAATGTATGCGTATATTCTATGGGCAATTTTTTGTAGCTTCTATTGGGGTTTTAATGAGCATTTTCGAGGTATAACAACTGAACATACATATACTTTTAAGGATTCAAGACTTTTTAATTTACTTCGCAACAAGGATAACCTTGGATGGTGTCGTAGTTGATAAAAAATGAATGAACTAGCTTTTGCTTGATGAATACCTTGAGTTATCAAATGTATACAAATTCTCGGAGATCGATTCTGCAGCAGAAGTAAGTTCAAGATATTAGTATTATATCGTGTATATTATGTATGCTACCGAAATTTGCTTAAACCTTTTTCATGTTTTCGACTACGAAATCTTATCAACACAGTTTTATTAATTATTGCAATCCTGTGCACAAAAGCTTTAAGAGTCAAATATGAAAGGCCTCCACGGACTTTTATTTAATTGCATTCGTTTGTGTACTTACGGGATTAATTCGTATTTGGATATAAGAGTCCTAACAATCATTCCTTCATAACATTCCTTAGGACTTAGGAGTTATTATCAATACTTTTTTACCTTTAGTTCTTTATTTGAAAAAATGACGGAAACGTATTCAGCTTTGAAACAAATTTCAGTTACTTTTTTTGCAACTTTTTCAACAACTCATTAAGGGAAGATTTAATCATCTCCCGATTATATATTAAACGAATGTCAACCGAATATCCGTAGATTGCTAAACAAGATGTTGTTGTTTTCTACTTTGACACCCATAGACTGCTAAGTAAGCTATTGCTGTGTTCTCCTTTAATGTGTGTGTCAAATAAAACAGAGTTTTTTATTCCAAACATCCTGAGTGTATGTAAGTTAGTTAGTCAAACTGTGGATTAATTTTGCAAAATCAACGTAAATAAAATTTAATATATTTCAGCTTTAGCATGTAGCGAGAACTTAACTTTACTTAATTTCCTCCCATGTTTATCAGTTACTCGTGTTGTTTGCTTTGCATATGTAATTAAGGAAAGCAAAGAAATACAATATTAACAAACAAACGTTATTACTTTCTTACGTGGGTTAACTTAACTGCAACGCGAAGCATATAAGATAAAGTAAAATACAACCTAATCAAGTGATATTAGTTAAGCAATAAATTTTTGACATTTCTATCCTTCATATTGTTTACTTTACGAAATTATTTATTGCTCGAGTCTGGCACGCCTTGGACATGATAATTTTATGCCACTATAGGAAGAGACGGAGTGAGACAGAGAGAGAGAGAGAGAGAGGCTCTTAGTTGAAGAATATAAAAAAAGAAAAAAAATATATTCACCGGACATATTTGTCAACTTTACCTTACCTCACCTAGCCTAAAAGCTCCAAATGGATTACAGGATTCAGTCGTAAATATTCAGTAATTTCTTATTCATTCATATGCTTTACTGTCTGTTTACTTGAAAATTCATTTTTGTCTTTTCAATGAATGTCACTGCACAAGCATGGTTGCACGTCAGATATGTCTGTCATTCGATGTAATAAACCATTTTATATTTTTAACGATATTATTGTTGTTTTTCTAGATCTTGTTGTTATTGTTGTTCTTCTTCTTATTGCTGTTCACCCCTTCTTACAATGTAAACAATTACGTTTGCTCTGCCATTCCTCATCGATGTAAACAAGAATCAAGAGAATAACAAAAACAAAGCCCGATATCTATGAAACATAAGCACACGCATACAAAAACATTTTTTTCTTTTTCAATGTAAACAAAATATAAAGTTTTCAGTGAAGTACGAGCAATAAACCTTGATTTGTGTATGTGTGTTTGGGTGTGTGTGTGTGTGTGTGTGTGGGAGAAAAATTTACTAAACCACATGTGAAGCGTTCCTTAAGTATATTTCTTTAATTTTTTTCTTCAGTTTATTTATTTATATTACAATTATTTTCGTGCTGCTTTCCGAAGAATAAGGTAAGAGAATGGCTTTTTTTATACCCATCACCGAATGATGAGGGCTACGTAAACTGGGAACACCTCCGTTTTTCAAAGCGAATGAAAAATTGATTTTTGCTGATTACTCAAAAACTATAGCAACCCAATGTACAAGAATTTGAACCCACATTCCGTGGGCGATGCTGTTGCAGTTATGCAAAAAAATGGAAAAAATTGACCACGCCCAATATTGTAGTGTAACAAAATTTAATTATTTTTTCAATACATTTGTAACACGCAATTCAAATTTGGAATGCACCTAAACATGTCCGCCTGTTCGTCTGGCCTTCTGTCTGTTTGCGCAACTTTGTAGCGTTTGTGGTAAACATATCGCCTAAAAATTTGCAAAAGAATTTGAAGTTGACCTAAACTTTTCAATGGACACGCCTACAACGCCCACAAGCCTCTACGATAAAAACTTTTATCTTGAAAAGAGAAGAAATGAACTGCGACCACTCCATATTATAGGGCGTGAAAATTTTGCTCTTTTACTTCTTTTGTCTTTTTTTGGGGTAAACGACGATGGGTATAAAAGATTCGATCCCGACCGAATTTGACTTTCCTACTTGTGTTTGTTTCATTTATATCCACCTTCGAGAACGGTTTGGTACATGTGATCGAAAACGTATTTCAGGAGATTCTGAAAATGCTTGCAGGGGTTTCTTGATGGAGTATGCAATGGTACTGAACTTGTCTGATCAGCTCAGTTCTGAGCTAAAACTTCGCATCCGATTGCTTGACGGTTTACTAAGGAAGTCACGCGACCTTTACACCAGTTTGCTTTCTTTAAGAGACACGGACCTTTTTTGAAGAAAATCTCAAGCGTCCCCAAGCTTTTATGTATAGTCACATAAAACTGATTCTGGGAAAAGATTTATTATCTTCCCTTGTTTGATTCATTAAATTCTTTTTTGAAAGGTTTTTTAAAGCAAACAGGTAAGAAAGTCATACTTGGTCGTGGTCGAATCTTTCATACCCATCAGCGTTATTGTAAAAAGACATAAAAAAAGCAAACAACTAAATTTTCAATTTAAGTCGTCTTTAGTCTAAATCAATTATGATAACTTGCATAGATGTACAGAAGATGTACAGAAGATAAACGAGCTCAAGGCCATGCCAAGAAGCGCAAATGAGCAGTGTTTCGAGGATTGGACAAAGCGCTATTATAAGCGAATTGTATCGAAGAGGAATTACTTTAAAGGCGATAAAGTGTATGTTGATGAATAAATATAAATAATTGTTGAGAAAAAGAAAAAGTCACCTTTTAGTTTTGAACACACTTTATATTATAAAACAAAATATCGTTCATTATTCTAAAGTCTTTGCTTCGCCGCTAGGATTTTTTCGAACTTTATTCTCTCATCTCTTTTCTCGTCTACCAAATTTTCAATGCTCTAGAAAGTAATTTAATGATCAACAAAAAAAAGAAAAAAAGGCATATTAGTTAAGCTGGGCACGACTTTGAACAAATCAAATTAACCCTCTATTAAAAGA
Source organism: Glossina austeni (assembly GCA_000688735.1). Lineage (NCBI taxonomy): Eukaryota > Metazoa > Arthropoda > Insecta > Diptera > Glossinidae > Glossina > Glossina austeni. The sequence continues at coordinate 86,791 of KK502959.1, read as the reverse complement.
CGTCCTTGTTATTAATTTTCATATTCATATTATAATTAACCTTGAACGAAAAATGAAAAACTGAAAAACAATATTTCATATTTTAGACTGTTCTGGACTAAAACGTCTTTTGTTGCTTTCTTCACTGTCAGTCTTTTTTGTTACATATTCACATTTATTTGCTCTACATACTATAATGAATAGTAATTGAAACACTGTAGTGAATGGCAAAAAAAAAAAAAAAGAGTTGAAGAATTTAATCCTTAACTAGTATGCAAACAGCAAACTGCGATTACCTTTGCACATGTATATGCATGTGTTGCAGCACATCTTTTTTACTTCTCAAGAACAAATGTCGAGTAATAAACTAATAAAAATAGAAATGACCGTAATAAACATCCACTGCAATAATTTCCGTTCTGCTGGTACTGACATCAAACTCTTTGTGTACTCTTAGTCATCCGAGGTCGTTGCGCTAAAGACCTGCTGTGTATTTGGTGCGTTTGAAATGGAAAATTTCTTGTTGCCGTTGTGGTCAATTTTTTAGTCTCTCTTCTTTGTACGAAACCGCTTTAAGTATTTTAAATGCTTATAATTAGCAACGATTGACGTAAAGGAAAAAGAGTGAAACATTCTTCCGAACGGGGTTTTTTTTAAGTGGAGTGCGTTGTTATTAAACTAATGAGTTTGAAAATTTTTTTGAAATTAAAATAAAATACGATGGTGTAAGTTGGTAGCAACGTTTACGTCAAGCTTTTCTATTTTTTACACAAACTCAAATCAACTCTTGCAAGTAAGTGTACGTAGATGTTTTGGCATAAATTAAAACTAAGTACGCCTTTGTTGCATAATGACTTTGTTGTTATGCTAAGAGAAATTTGTTAATCGAAAGAAAAAGCGAAGAAACTTGTTGAGCAGAAACTTCGATGCCCATCGAGGTAAAAACAAAACAAATTTGTTGAGTAAAAACTTCGACTCCCATTATTTCAACATCATATAAGTGGTTGCTCAGTTATACTCAGACATAAATCAACTCTAAACCTCATCCCAATCAGACATGTGTGAGTGTTGTAGAAGTACTGACAAACATCGGGAGCAGTATTATAAAATTCGAATATCAGACATACGCTGGGTGTAATAAGAAAAACGTAACATTCGCTCTTCAATAAATTCGATTTATATCTTTCTCAGATACACGATCTGTATGAAACTTATTTCATTCCGATCTCTTTCTAATTTGAAAAGAATGTGTGATTGCAGATAATCCTGTGATCTGAAATATATTATTAAAGACTCCTTTTCCTTCTATATATAAGAAATTAGATTTTTTCTAATCGCCGCAGGATTTTATCATTTTTCGTTATAACCAAAAAAATGTTTGTAGGTAATCTATTTTTATACTTTTTACTTCTATCGCAATTCCGGTGCAACACTTCAATTCCCCTTTGTTTTGATATCCGCATAGAGCGAATTGTTAAAAAAAATTAATCCACCATGCCGTGGCATCCGCCATATTTAATTTGAAATTATTACGCTTACCGCACCATATTCCACTGTTCAAGCCCTTTTATTTGATACCCATATCGATAGGATTGGTAAGAAAAGACATTTCGCCATTTTATGATTGCCACCATTTTGAATATGTAGGAAAATTCATCGCACTACCTTGGAATCAATCTTTGAAATCAAAGATGGACGCAAAACTTTCCGCGTGATTTGATATGTGGAAAGGCGTTACATATATTTAGGGAGTTGCTTTCTTAGCACGAAAGCAACTCGCATAAGAATTTCTAATATTTTGAAATCCTTTTTTTTCCGATTCCAAATAAATGCAGCTACACTTGCACAAATTTTGGACTTAATTTAATCGTCACTCTAAACGGAATATGAATGAAGTTTACGCGTCCACTTGCTCGACTTTGGTAGTTACGATGAGAGGTGGCCGGCGAAAGGCCAGACAGAGGGGATAGACAGAGGGACATGAACAGACTTGGAAAATTTTGCAGCTCCGTCATAAACATATTTGAGAGTGTTATGGACTCTGACGCGAGCGGTCTTCTCTTTTAGGCTAAGAACAAGCTTCAAATTTCTGACAACATCTATGTAACTAAACGAGTTTCAAAAACAGACTAATAAAGATATGATGGAGGGAAACGGCTGTCGAACGAAAAGAAAAACTAAAACAAAACATAGACTTCCCGAGTTTCGGATATTCATTTATTGCACATAACCGTACACAACGCTGCCAAGGCTTCGGTGAAAACAGTGCGGAAGGGTTGACTGCTCGATACCACTCTTCAGGGAGTACGTGTGTTGGCTACGGTTACCCCAATTCCGGACAATATTAAATAATTAAAGGTGCAGATATGCCTCGTCTTACCCAGAGGAAAGAGTTTGGATCATGTCCAAACTTTTATATCTGATACTCCAATCCTGTTATAGGCCCTCTCACTTGCAGGACCTGTCTTGCAAGTTGGGAACGCCGGCAGGCATCCGTAATTACTGAATAAGCATATGGGGGTCGTACGAGTATAGTTTCAAGGCAGCGGCAGACGTTAAAATATGTAGAGACTCGGCGCGCATAATCGCATTAATTCAGAATATATGAAGAAGATGAATAGAAGAGAAAGGAAGAGGAAAAATTGTTATACTTTGTTGATAAGTTATTATTACTGCATGTAGATTATATTGTTTGCAGTTAAGGCATGTCGAGCATTAAATTTCTTAGTTCAGAGGCACCAAAATACTGATAAATAATTGTCTAGTTTTCTCTCAGTCTGTCATATATTTTGCTATAAATTTAATCCTGCAGCTGCTGCTGCTATTTCGCTTATTTTTCCTGCATATTACTCAACTGAAGACTTCGCCAGTCGCTGATAGAATGTAATAGAGTGCTAGAAGTAAATATATTTTTTTAGAATATATTTACACTTAGGAAGTTGTACGCTTTCAATATATAAAACACTGTTTGCCTCGATAGTATATGTATATGGATGTGTAAGAGATAAAACAGTTCGTTTATTTAAGAACAAATTATTGCCTGTTAAGCCGCCTTCCTCGCATTGCAATTGTATAAGGTTGCGTTGTGGCAGCTTAATGCGAAGCCATTTGCACAGCACATTAAAGTAAAGTAAAATACGCCCAATTTCATTAGTATGCAAGCATTCCAACTTACTTTCTGTGTCGGCATTATTTCTTAGCTTTCGTGTTCAAATAAGATTTTCATATAACTTGAAATTATATACGAGAATATCGTTCAGTTTTCATTCACTTAATGCAGTTTAATAGCAATGTTTGTGTAAATGTTAAAAGTTGCTTGCTAGCAAAACTTGTCATACATCAGCATATATCAACATTTCATAAAAACGTGTTCAATTAAAATGTCATGTCTTGCGCAGCTAAGCTTAAAGTAAAAAGTTTCGTAACTTAATTTTCATTTATTTGTTGCAAAACCACCATTAATCGGTATAAAGAAAGAAAATACAATTCAGAGTGAATTGCTTTTGTTCACGCGAAAGCATTGAATTACTTTTGAATCGCTTCGAGTAAATATTCGCAACATTGTACTAATCAGGTTTCTTTATCTCGCATTCATTCATTAGAAGGTAAACTGGGTACAATTTGCAATAATATCCATAATGATAATCGTTACTATTACAATGAAGGATAAGTGGACAGCTTTTTCAATACTTCTCCGAGAAAGCAAATTAAACAAATTTGATTATACTTTTGCTTATCTGGAATTCTTTTTATATTTCTAGTCCAATTACTTGATCTATTTATCAGTCTTCAGTTAAAAGGAACCGCAAATGAAAAAGACTATATTTAAGAAGGTTAGATATATATATATATATGTATGTGTATATGTAATATATAGGTTAAGACATGTTACTTAAACGTTTAAAGTTTTAATGGCCCTGGAAAGGTGACTTGCCAGTCAGGAGACAAGGGGTTAGCACCAATTGCGTTATCGAAGAATAAGAAAAAAATTAATTAAGTAATTTTTTGTTAATTTTAAATAAAGCAGTGAGTGAACGGAATTTTCTTATCTTTTCTATCGACATTTCTAACAAAGTAAGTGCCACGTGACGGATAATTTGGTAAAATGATTAGTTTTCTTTTTATACCCTACACCGCTTGTGTGGCAAGGATATATACAGTTCGTGCGGATGTATAGAACATCCAGGAAGACTTGGGGTAGGCCCCGTTGTAATTAATTTGTTAATGTGTCCATCTGGTTTTCTTGTGCTTCCCCTATAGGTCGCAATTTCCGAGATATTTTTAAGAAATTTGGAACATCGAGGTATCTTTCGTGGTCCAATCAGGCATGCTTTGACAATGCTTCGTCTCGGACTTCATGTAACGTCTTATTTTGAAAAGTCGTTATATGAATATTCGTACTAAGCGAAGTAACGTAAGGTGTTTAATAGTGAGCGGTGATCTGCTGCAATGTGTTTACTTAGTTTCTTTAAAGGTCTTTGATAATTTCAGCTACTGCTTGACACAGTGCGGATAATTTATGCCAACTTGCCATCTAGCTCCCCGCGATCGCGCGAAGAACGTTTACCCCGCTTTACATCTACCACCGTATAATGGAGGTACGCTAACTGTATCCGACCCTTTAATTTGTCCTTGAATAATATCGTATATGGTCAGTAAATGGTATAAACTCGGTTAGTTATGTCGGTCTCTTTGCCCACCTACACTTGATGCGCTCTTAGAACGCTAGCGATGGCAAATCTTCTTCTCCCCAAATAAAGTTTGAAAAGTAAGCAAAATTATTTAGAAATATATCCGCAATAGAAAAAGAAGTGCAAACTGCAATCCGTAGCAGTAATAATTTGGCATAAGTAGGCTCAGTACATAGGTAGGAGTCATCCTTTCGTAAACCGCTCGCAATTAACATAATAGGGTAACTTACGTTTCATTTGATTTAATAATTGGTAGTAAGTGGTATCTGGAGTTAAGAGAGTTCAGATTAAGTTAGAAGCAGAAGTAGAAGTTAATGCTAAGTAACAATGTTTGTCAAAGTGGTTTTAATCACATCATTTTGGTTAGAAAATATTTCGCCACTGGTTATATATATATATCCATATATAAAGACATTTTGGAAGAGAGGAACACTTTCGTGTGTTACATGCCAATTTAAGCAAACTGTGGCATTTTTAGAAAAGAAGACATGGGTGACAAAATTAGGAAAGGCTTAAACAACATAGAAACGATTACATTAGAACGATTAGATCATCTGTGTGTTGCAACTGAATAACATTATTGGTGTACACTCCAATGTTGAAAGCAAAGTTTTTTTAGAAAGTTTCTGTTTGCGTTAATGTATTCATTAGCAATATACTTAGCTCTTTATAACCCACGAAAGAGAACGCGAGACAGTAGCAGAAAGAAGGAACAGCCCGAAGATGATTTCTCATGAAGGAAATGAAGTCAAATTACAGAAGTTAAGAAACGTAGTTAAAAAGAATTATAATCAATTAACTCACTTCTCAGCAATAGACTTTTATTGTCTACATATATTGCCGGATAACTTAAATCATATGCTTGCCTGCGTTGAAAACTTTACCACATTTGTATATATAAATATTCATATATCAGTCTAAAATATAGTGGGCTTTAGAATATAGGTGCAATGTAACAGTAGCGGTAGTAAACAATTTATAAGACCTCAATATATAATTGTTCGACTTTTGATCTCCTAAAGGCTCAATATTTGTAAGATTTCTTCCTTCACCTAAGAACCAACTCATGTAAATTGGACATCAAAGAGTATCGTCAGAATTGATCTTTCAAGAGTCGATCGATTTTGGGCTAAGTCTGCACACGCTCTATTCGTAGCACGCTCTAAGGCATAACTATTAAAATATCGATAATATCCCCTCATAGAAGGATATAAGGAAAGCAACAAAAATGTGTTTATATGAATAAGAGATTTGGTTAAGTATTATGGAAATAAAAATTCTGTAAAAACAAAAGCAAAGAAGTTTGGCTATCTCTAGATTTTGGGTTAAATAAGGCGACAGCACGTCAAGGCTAATCACACTTTAATACGTTATTGAATTATTTCTTTTCGGTTCTGTAGAAAATGTTCGCAAGTGTAATAGACTTAAGGAAAGAAAGTTTTCCAAATTATTAGGTATAGCGTTTAATTCGATAACCCCACAGTACCGTAGGATATTAATGGCTATATAATCACATTTATGACACAAATTTGTTTTGTTATATTTTGCTGTAAAGTTTTACTTTTACTCCCTTTAATAGGCTGAAAATGTTTATAAGCACATACATAAGTGTGTATTCGTATATATTTTTCATAACTATTTATGTTGCATGGTATCTATCATAGAACAAACAAAAACAAATTTCTATGAAATAAACGAAACCGTCGGGTTAAACTTTTGTATATGCATAAAAATACAGAATTTAAAAAATTGAAAATTAAATCAAACACACACTAGTCATGTGCCGTCGCAGCCATGATGAGATGTTAGAGCAAGACGCACACACAACGAAGCCACACTCAGTTAAATTCGAGAATGGCCAAACATTTAACCGCGCTACCCGGCCATTGCATTGAGCGAGCTATTGATGCCATTGCTACGGCAGCCATAATGATCAAGAGTGAAAGAGATGCACTTAGTATACATGATAGTTTTGATGGTGCGCTCTTCTGCTTACCTGACTGTTTGTTTGTCTTTCGTCCGAGAATCTTATTTTGTCTGCATTGCATTACTATCTGCATTCAGCCATAGAATAAATAACGTGACGCTTTTCAATCAAATATTTTTTATAAAAGTTTTTTGTTTTTCTTCGATCAGAGTAATAGATTCAAAGTGTGTTGTAATTTTATGTGAATAACTCTAAAGAAAAAGTTTTAAATGAACTTAAAAAAGAAAACACCATAACGCAGTCATTGTGCGCATTTGAAAAGAAGAGAGTAATCCGAGAGTTTTGTTATAGGCACCTTGCTATCCTCTCTCTCACTCTCTCTCTCTCACGGTCTTGTTACTAAAAGAAAAACGATATTGTGTTGCTGTCATATGAATAAGAGCGAAATGGAAAACAGATGTGAAAATGTGAAATGAGCGTTAGAGCGTTAGAATGTGAGGGGTTGCTACTCTATTCTTCAGGTATGTATTCTGCAATTCGTTTTTTTTTTCCACATTGTTTTTGAATTTCGTAAAGGACAAGCGCAATAGCGCGCAGTATGATTTACAAAAAGGACAGAATAAAAATATAAGCCAAGATTTCAACCATGATTAGTGCATAAACTAAATTTAAAGCTAAAATGGTCTAAACGTGTAGTTATACGAACGTAAGGTGTTGTTCTTCTTGGAAACTCGGTTATAATGTCTCTGTAAGAGAAAAATTGGTCTTTTTATTCCTTTTAGTTAAAAAAATAAATAAAAACAAATTCTTGGGCTTAGTACTTTAAAATCTAACGAGTATTTTCTCTTAAACTTGCTCTTTTAAAAAATCTTGCTCACTCATACCTTCTCAAAATTTTCAACATTGTATGCGTAAATTTCTCTTAAGTTAATTCTCTTAAATTTAGAAATTGTCCAAGTATTGGTTAAGAAACTTCTCTTTCAAATTGCTTCACATAAGCTCTCTATCTTAGTTACTCTTTGCATTTAATAGGAATTCTCTTCTACTAAAAAAATGCACCTGTTTTCTCTTGCAAAACTTTGGCGCCATTAAAAAATATTTACTCTTCATACATACTACGGAAAAAGAAGAAAGCAAAAGAATTTTTTCCTCTTTTGGCAGATGGATTTTTCTTAAGCTATTTTAATGCAACGAATATTGTGTTAGAATATTTAATGGGATGGTGTATGCGCACGTGTATACATACCTATGCATGTAAGCAAATTAGATATTATGTAAAGCACTTTACTCGGCTTCTTCTTTCATATCTTTAGTGTTCATCAAGAATTTTGATTGGATTTTTTCCCTTTTTTTTTCTTTCTTCTATTTTCGCGTACCTGAGAACTGAACAGTGTGTTGGTTGTAGCATCGATGATAGGATATGTGTTAGAATAGTATGTTAAATCTAGAGGTATATATAGAGGATACGAAATTAGCTAAACGACAGGCATATTTATCGTTATTAAATTCTTTCCAATTAGAATGTTTCGAGATTTTCAGAGCGATGCTTGCTTATGTTATATTCCAGTATTGGAATCATTGAAATCATTGGATTTGTTAAAAAAATTCAAATGAGGGAGCTGTAGTCTTTGTGCACTTAAATAGAACAAGAACCGGAACTTGAAAGAAGCGGAAGATGAAAGGTTTTTTACTTAGGCTTTCTATACATGTAATTTAGTGAATCTCTACCTAAGATGTTAAAATGTAAAGCAAGAGAGCTGTTAAAATTCAGGTGCGACACGGATCCCTTTAAACTTCCTTGGCCTTATTTTATGATAAATTGAAATGAAAAACATCAGCGAGTTTTGGTGGATTTTGTTCTTTTTGTTCTCTCTTTCCCGCACGTGATTGCTAGGTGTCGGTACTGGTTGAGAGAAAGAATGCACATCATTACGATCCAATGTAATGATTGATTAACTCTTCCTACGTTCGGATGAAGTACCTTAAGAAAAATGAAGTCTCAACTGTAATATCATCGGCATACAGACTTTTGCATATATGTGTACCTCATGGATCTTTCGACTACTAATTGTAGACAGTTGTGCGGCCTAACGATGAAATTCTACAGAAGAAGTTTCCTTATTTTCTTAAGAACTTGAAACTTGTAGTAACATCGCTCACTATGTTCGTAAACTGGCAACGAGATGTCGCCGTTGTAACTGTAAATTATTGATCGCAATTCTGTGAAGACTGACACTATCTAGGAATCATATGGATTCGTCTTTAATCATTCTACATCTATATTATTGAGTCATGTTAGTATAAAACGCCGAAAATACGGAAAAGTTGTTTCATATGAAAATACAATGCGACTGGAAAACGTTGACTATTAGATTAGAGAGATTAACAAACAAATCATAATTTTACGCTTGACAGTAAGTTTCACAAGGCTCTAGCGAACGAATTGACAAAGCCCAAAAAACTTCTCTGAAGTGGATCTTTTGTTAGCGTTAGTTAGACTTTCGTAATAAAATTTTCGGCATATTTTCAAATTGTTCATGCAATCTGTTTTATTCATAATACTAACCAACGGGGCCCCAATCTTCTTTCTCGCAAACTGCAAAATTATTTATGGGAGTAAAACTTAAAATAAAGATTGCATAATAAATTAATAGGACAATGGGGGACTGATTTTCTTGCACATGCGAACACATGCGAAGCCATGCAAAGAAAGAATGAACAAGCAAAGGGAGAGAGAGAGAGAGCGAGAGGAAGAAGGAGAAAAGTCCTCAAAAAGATAATTCTTCATATGTAAATAACATGCCGTAGCAATTAAATCAAAGAGTAAAACCTTTATTTACTTGTAGTCGAAAAAAATTATGAAAAGCTTTTCGTAGAGTTTTTCGTAAGACCATAAAGCAAAGCAGAGCAAAACAAAACAAAAAATTAATTTCTGACGTCTTGAGTAAAGTTCGGGATGCTTAACGAAAAGGGCAAGTGACTAAATGAAAATAAAACGTGCCATAAATGTGTATATATGTATGTGCATATTTATATGTATATATAATGATGTATGTACCATACATTCAAAACAGACTGACAGGCAGGCATACAGGCTTTCACATGTCATAAAAGTAGCTCTATGGAGATACTTTTACAATGCGTTTGTTTATAAATTCTTACATATATATGTGTTTTTAATTGTTTTACTACCATCGCAATTTACCTCAAAGTTATGTGAACCGCAGTCTAACGGTATGTTTTCGCAGCCACTAATCACTTAATGGCCTACTAAGTACCAGTTTATATACATATACACATATACATATATATATATATATATATATATATATATACATATGCATGCCATAAAAATGTCTTATCAGACGAAACGTCTACCTGTAGTCAGTCAGTCAGTCAGTCAGCGAAGTAAGCGACGTAAAAAAAAATGGAACGCGTTGATTTATAATTTTCGATGTTTAAGAACAATGCCATGACATCGGCTATGTCTCCTTACGGTGGCATAAAGTAGAAATTTTTATGACTTCATTTCAGTTTATGGTAAAAACTGACGAAGGCCGCCCACTTCATTGAGCATTTCAACAAAAACAAATAGAGCAACAAATATATAAACAGAGATACTAAGCTTGTATGCTTTATAGAAATAAGCAACAAACACACATACATACAATAAAAATGACAAATCCAGTTGAAAATAGTACACAGAGGTATACGTCTGTACGGTATGTATCAAATGGATAGACACACATTAATTTTTTTTTTTTTCATTTTTATTTAAAATGTAGTTAGCTGTTGTGATAGCTTGGGCTTTGATTAAAAAAATTTCAAAACGATGTCTACTGTTTTCTATGCCCCTAATCAATGAAGGCATAACGACATTTTTGTTTTTTAAGCCCAACGTCGAGAGGCTACGAGCATATTCGTTTTATCAGAATGTTCAAAATACCCAGAAGGAAGCTTCGGATGACCTATAAAGTAAGGCATGCTCATCTCTTCGACGGCGTGTCTGTCTGTGATGTACCTTCTCTCCATTTTAAAAATAATGATGTGGGGTTCGTTTCCCATAAAAGAGTTTGAAAGTTCTTGCATACAGATTAATGTTGAAATCGGTTAAAGGACAGGCCTGCACTACAGCAGAAAATGAGAATATCAGTGCTTTCAAAAGCAAAAAAACAAACTGGGTTTTTTGCCCTTTACTTATAAATTACAATTTAATGTTTCTTTTGGGTGAGTACAGTACAGTATCTGTAAAGAAGTGCAGAAAATCAACCATGTCTATCGAATATTTTGGAACAATAAAATATCTATTTTTTTTCCTTTTTTTGTTAATTTTTTTTTAAGACAAAAGTGATCGAGCGAAGCATTTCAAATTTAAAAATTGATCTGTGAGTTGGATGCAAATACAAATTTATTCATGCGTTTATGGGAAGTTTAGAAAAAAGACGAGTAGATATAAAGGTAGCAAATACATTAGGCATAGTTCAATCGCCTAAACATCTGGCATTGGTTAAGAGTGTGTATACGCAACGCCACAACTTTACGCCCAGAGACATGGTTAAAACATCCCGGAATTTGACACTGGCTTGGAGCATATACATCCGAAGCCAAAGGTATACGTAATGAGTTCAAACATTTTAGTCAGATCACACATCAGTGGAGCGATTTGAAATTTCCGCTACGAAATTTAATAATAGTCGTCGCGCTACAAGCAAATATATCGATCTCAAGTGCCCACTAGAAATTAGTTGCCTAAGTATTGACAAATCCTAAAGAAGATGAAAGTGGCGACCGAATCGCGAATTAGTATCTAACGAGATCTACTACCGCAGGGTAAAACTTGGATCATTTATTTGTAACTTTAGATCGTTTAAAAATAAACCTTCCCTTGTTCTCTTCTTCCCTTCATAAATAATGCTATCCTCAGTGATTTCTTCTAACAAATTTCTCCTCTAGAAATTTTCAGTTGGGATCGTAGTTTAACGTATGAATGGAGCATCGAAACAGTGAAACAAGTAGGAATTTTTTCATTTGCTAAGCATCAGTCTTCCCTTTAGCAACTTAGCTATTCGATCGTATGTGAGCGATGTGAACCCAGAGAACGCCTTCTTTCGGGGCTATGTTTGATTGTCTTTCTTTTTTTTTTCAATCAAAGATGAGGCTAACTAGCTGCCATGTAGTGTTTGTGTTCATGTATGAGATAAATCAACAAGTATGTTAATGACTACTACATACGCTGTGGTCGCGCATGCATTTCTAGATATTTAATTTTATTTGATTGTTTTTAAATGTTTTGTTTTGTTAATTTTTTGGTTGTTGCTGATAACTAACAGTCAGCCATGCATCAATTGCAAGCAACTACATTTTTGCCCTGCTATCATCGACCATTGCCGTGATTAACGGGTCTAATTAAAATATTCGTTACGCCTCTGATTGATTTCATTGTCGTTAATAATTTATTGATAAGGAAAAGAAAAAATTAAACACAATTACAAACGACATAATGTCCGTCTAACGTTTAATAAATTTGCAGTCGTCTCTGCATTCACTAATGCAGTGCGCGTTTTCTAATGTAAAGACAATGAATTTTCCTCTTCTCGAACCAGTAAATATTCGATACATTTGACGCGAGTGCTTTTTAGTGCGAGATCTTGTGATCGTTTATGAATAAATTATTTTAATAATTTTATTTATTTTCTTGCTGGTATTTTTTTTTTTTTTTTTTGCTTTTCTAAATGTGTTTTTGATGTTTTTTTTTGTCGTGGATTCAAAAACTCAACTCTAAAAATGTTCGATGAGTGCTTGGTGAACAATAAAAAAGGAAAACATACAAAACAAAAAAAAAAGACAAAACAAAAAAAGAGAGACGGACAACAGCAGCAAAAGGCAACACTAACGCTAATAGCGGTACGCTTTGCATGAAATTCAGGAAATTCGGCAAGAGGTACGCATATTATACAACCGTCCATACAATCCTGCATGTTTAAGCACAAAGCACAAGGTACACGTAAGCATAGTCCTGCCAACTCTGATATTATATTGATTTGTCAGTTAGCAAAACTAAGTTTATCTGGTTTGAGAGATTTTTGTGAAAAGAAATCACTTTCAAAAATTAGAATCAAACGTGACTTATCTTAACAGTTCCTTAAAATAAAGGTTTTTGGCTTGCACAGGTTTTCATTCGCGGGCTGATAATCAACTGCAAGTAAATAAAATAGTTTTTGTTCCCCTAAAAATGGTTACTTTTCTTAAAACCTCTTCATTCTTTGTAAAGTGATTCTTTTGATTAATTTGCTCGGGTTCAATAGTTTGTAGCAACTGTCAGTTTAAAGAAACTTTGCGCAAATATTTTCCTCGATAGCAAAGAACGATTGATTGATGTGTAAATATGTTCCATTTACGAATATGTATGTGCAAGTAGATGTACGACGAAGTACGTATGTATCCAACAGTATATCCAAGATAGAATTCTGGATTTTAGTTCCGCTTTTTCCAGTCTGTTATGCTACATTAGCTTTTCAATGTTGTTAAAGAATACAAATAGTTTTTCTTTTCTTTCTTTTTTCTATTATTATTATTATTTCACATTTACTGATATTTTTCTTTTTTTCTTCAAGTTTTGCTTCATAAGTGCAAGGGTTCCTATGTATTTGTATATATGTCTGTATATATGTATATATATGTATATATATATGTCTACGTAAATATTCCTCTTACATACATGCATAATGTACATACACAGAGTGCTCACACCCACATACATAGTTTTCTTTACCTTATATTTGATTTTCAATGTAACCGTGAAGGTTTTGAAGTTTTCATACACAAGTCGTTGTATTTATTAAGGCCGTCTCCAAGGAGGATAATAAGAAGCAACGAAGAGGAATTTGTTTAGAATAGTTTTTGTGAATTGTCTACCTATTTACAGGTCTTGCTTATCGGTCTGATACATTTTATATTTATGTAGCTTGTAAAAAATTTCGAATCAATTGCTATTCGGATCGTCCGTTTTCTATTTCAACGTTTCCGCACATCGCGGACATAGATCACATTTCAACAAATGTGATCTGATGTGAAATCTAATGATAATTGGAGCGAAAGGAACACAACAATAAATAAAACACATCGTCTTTGAAAAAGTGTTGGTCAACATTGCATCATTGCAACAGTAATATGCTTAAAGCTTTTAAGCCAAATTTGTGGCTCGGCGGTCTGAGCTTACTTGTGTAATAGGCGCAGTGAACAATTCATGGCTTGTTCACATGAAGAACGGAAGTTGTTAATAACAGCACTATTATGGTACGTCTATGTGTCCGCTTTTCCTACTGACGTTTGTACGCAGAAGTTCATTGTCTTTTCTGAAGCTTAAAATGCTTGTTTAAGGAATAGAGAACCGATGGCAGCGATTGCTAGTGAAATGAATAGCTTATCTTTCTCAATAGTTTTTAGACTAATTCTGGTATTCCTAAAGCTAAGCTAATTCTATTCTTTGCTCTGTTTTAAAGTGATTTTGATTTTCAAGAATACCTCGTTTTTCAATATTATTTTTGATGCTTCTCCGAATCTTAGATATGTTGGCTAAAGACTTCAGAACCGATAGAGTTCGTTAGCATGAGTAAAGCGCGTAGGACGAGCTTGCATTTTCTGATGGCTAAATACTTTGTAGACCGGTTAACATTATTAATTAAAATAAAGTTGCAAGAATAGCTCGTTTTTGAGAAGAACCTTTCGATACTTTTTTGAATCTTAGAGGGGTAGTCTGAAAACTTCAGAATCGATAGGGCTCGTTAGCATGACAAATAGAGCGAATAGGATAAGCTTGCATTGTCTGAAGGTTCAATAATTCTTACACTTATTAGTATAAGGTAAGATTTTGGATCTGTTTGTCGGCCCATCAGTCGATTTTACGGAGAAATTGTCAAAGGCAAAAAATTATCATCGATGAGTGATGAAGTGTCTTGCGTATGCGAAAGGAAGGAAAGCCAACTTTTATGTGACTTAACGACACCGTTCTTTCTGCTCACCGTGCTCACCGTCTTTCCTTATAAAAATTGTTTTTTTTTCTTTTCGCTTTATAAAAGTGCAGCTCCTTCTTGGAATGAAAAACTTGACTACGCTCCTAATGAGCACATATGCACAAGCGTTGTGCTCTGTAATTTAACACACATGACTAAATGAAATTTAGTTTTGTTTTTCGCTTCATTTCATCAATGCTTCAGTTGTGCAAGACTGCTATTTGCTAAAGTATTTTCGTATTGACGACGACAGTTTCGCTAGTAAATGCAATTTCGTAATATTCCATCATTTAGTTTCCTGGATCATTTGTCTTTATACGTTTTCTAAATGTACGCCATGCACACACCAACCTGACTGACTCATGAAACGAAGGTTTAGAGTTTTATCATATTCTTTAGGATTTCAACTTTTTTTTGTTTTTCTTTTTCTTTTTTTTATTTCACATTAAAATATTCTGGGTCTTGCAAGAGCTCTGCTAAAGGATTAATAAGGTGTTGACAAAATTTTTGCTTTTTATTTCCTTTGCCTAGGTGAATATATTCGATTAAGACAAGACAACCGTACAAATATTTCTTGCACATCATACGTGACATTTTTTAAATTATTTCAAATTTTAAATTTCAAGTTCTCTAAGCTTCCGCTTCTTTGAATTGATGCAAGTAATTACTATTTGTCCTGTCATCCATTCACGCGAATGTGCAATGGGGGGTGTGTGGGGGTGATAATGCTACTGTTCTAACTTATAAAAGTAAACGAACTGAGTAAATAACTTCGTTAACTTGTGTTCTCCGTTTCATCCCACTGCAGTTATTGCTATTGTTCCGGACGTGTATCAGAGCTTAGGAGATAAAACCGAAAACTTTCTTTCTCATTAGCTTTATAAAATATTTACGACTGTGCAAATTTTCCTGACACCACGTGCTTACGCTTGTTTTGCATACAAATGCATTCAAACCCGATTGCGCTTTAAGTGCAGCGAATATATCGGATCGTTCATTAAATAACGGAGATTTTTCAATCATGCAAATGAAGATATTTACGCAAATTTCATCTGCTCTTTAGGTTATTAGAGATCTTAAGGAAAGTTTGGTTTTGTTCTTACACTCACTTCTTGAATTTTTAATGGAAACCGAGGAGAAAAATAATCGATATTTTTCATTACATAAAAAGGTAGTCAAAGGCCATTCAGTGAAGAAACGGCCATGCCTTTCATGTATGAAATGAGAATCAAAAGGTAAGCGCAATCCTTTTCTAGACGATATCAAGTAATATTCACTTTAAGTGAACTCTCTCTCTACAATCAGATTTTATCTGATGCATTTACCGAATTTGGGGATACGCTTAGTCTTAGATTTGAAATGTTTTAAACCGACGAAAAGTGCTAACACATCTAACAGAATGAAAGCGCAAACGTCTTCTCTAAGAGCGGAGAGAAACGAATGACAGCTGAAGTAAAGACAGACCAGTGCAATAATTTGAAATAAAGCACGAAATGTATATTCAGCTGTGATCGAATCTTATCCACTACGTTAACCTTAAAAAAAATTGAAAAAATGAAATTTCGGTACTCGCTAACTCGGTGTCGACGGGCAAGTAACGCAGACTCAGCCATGGAGTATATGCCGAAATTTTCATCATTATATTGGTTGTACTTTTAAACCCATTTCCTTTTTGGTTTTAACAATCGAGTTGTTCTTAATTTCCTTTGGCCGAATTGACTTATTTGTAATATCAACCTGCCCCAGAGAACTTTCAATGTTTTTAACAAATTTGGAGTTGAAATTTTCGTTTTCACGGCAAGGAGAATGCTTACCACCAAGATTACGAAGTTGGATAAAATCGGTTCACAATTTAGTTTAATCAAAAACGCGTATACTTCAAAGAGTTGCTAAAACTTTGTGGTGCGAACGCCCTCATAAAATTAATATATACTAACATGGCAGCGCCTTTACATTTTTGCAGGCCGAGAGAAAACTCTTTCCTAACCATTAGCCTCTTACTGACAAACGGGAAATACAGAACAAATGCAGTAAAATCGGATAAAGGATATCATTGCTAAGAGTCTTTGCTAAGATTTACTAAGCATATCACTGCAAGTGAATAGCAAGATTTACCCGTGTCCGTGTCTCTATCCCCCGCCGTATATTGCAATGTCGTGAAGCTTTAGCCAAGAAGAGTGAATTGCTTAAGCGACGGGTACCATCGCAGGGTTTAATGCCGTCAACGTAAAGTCACACGTTTTGTAAAACGCCGAGCAAGTTTGAAAGCGATCGACTGCTAACTAAGCAGATAATGTAATGTTTTCGCGGGGTGTTTGTGTGTGATGTAGACAATCAGTTGCAGAGAAATTGGTACTACAAGTGAAATCTTTAACTTCGTTGCCTCACGATCGAACGATCGAAATGCAATACGAGACAATAATTTTAAAACTCATTAATATGCGACTTGAGGATACTTAGACTGCTTTGTAAAATAGTCTGTAAATAAATGCTATCTAGAAAGCGCTCGATTAAATGAAGCTGACTGTTGCCAATCTCTTCCTGATAATTATTACATATCTGTATGTATCTCTGCGCTGTATTTGAGTTGAACTATTAAACACTATTTTGAAATGTTTTCAGAAGAAGAAGCAGGAGTTAACGAAAACTTCCGCTTCATTCACTATCGCTTTGCATTCAATTTCGCAACTCTCAGTCAAAACTAAAGTTTAAGAGTCTCTTTGACGAATTTTCACTCGCAGTAATGGTTCAATTGGTTCGATGGAAGCGTTTAATCGATTTAATAAACCTTGCAAATGAATTTTTTGTGCAACAAATCCACTTACAATCTACTCTCCACACACAATTTGCATTTAATTATATTGTTAAACATTTCAATTAAAAAAAAAACTATATTACTAAACATATACATACATATGTCTATTTGTATATGTCTACTATTTTGCAATTAGCTGAGAATAGCATTAACGATTACATAAAACTTAATGTTGCCAAGCACTCTTTAACTATCCCGCGTTTTATTAATTACCGCTGTTATGCTTATGCTCAACCACTTATGCACTTATATGCATAATGCGCATATATATGTATATACATAAAATACTAATAAAATTAAATTTAATGGCGAGGGTTTACAAGATCTTATAAGCAGTTTAAATATAAACCGATATTCATGGACAAATCGAATCGAAGATAATATTGAGAGCAACAACTAAGCGGCTGCAACTAAACGCGGTGGCAAATATGAAAATTGTCCGAGGAAAGACTAAAAGTCATTCACTCATTTATTGTATTATTTTGCTAATGAAAAATTTACTTCTTAATCAGTTAATAGTATCTGCATATGCTGAAGAGAAGCATGCAACACGCAACTTTCCGAATGAGCAGAAATCTAAAGACAGATCGCAATCGTATAATTGCAGCTATCATCGCACACACGGTCGGTCCATTGATATTATGATAGAAGTAGTAAAAGAAACTTAGACAATATTCGAAACTTTTTGTTTTTTTCAACGTTTGGCAAAGCGCCAAAAATTCAATTTGAAATAAATGTTGTTCTTGGAATATCCAAACATTTATTTGCACAAGGAAAACGAATTAAAGAAACTTTTGCCCAAAACTTTTCTACGAAATCTCTTCATGCTCTTCCTTCTACGTATATCAATAATGCATGCGGTTATATATACATATATGCTTACATATATATATATATCTGTATGTATATATATACATATATATATGTATGTATGTATTTTTGTATGCATTCGGGACAGCAAGTATCACATCACATGCCAGGGCGCTGGTTATTACACATTGCAATAAGCATTTTTCATCGCCATATTGTGTGTGCATTGTTGGTAGATTCGTTTCCATCACCAGCCATCACCATGACTCTTCTTCAACTTGCTTTCTCTATTATTCGTGCATGCAAACAAAATGTATATATATATCCCTATGTGGCATTTTGTGTAAGTGAGTTGTGCTCTCCATTCACTATTCACTATTAGCAAGCATAGCATATAGTGTAGAGCAAGCAACCCTGCATTTTCGTCGCTTATGAGAACTACAACGTTATCGGGGTAGGAAGCCATTACGTAAACATTAAATTTCTGTTGAAAAAGTTTGCAGCTGAATGAATGAAACAATTAACAAAATGGGAATTAAAAATTACAAAACTAAGTGTTGCTTACGCAAAGTGTTCAACATTTTTTAAGCGAAAAGTAATTTACATCAATTTAAAGAAGAAGAAGAAAGTGTCGATATGAACTGAATATTTTTTTTTTGTTTTTATATTTTTACCTAGTGACTCAAAAAAATAATTAAAGGGAATTAAATGGCAGTTAACCCCAGTGAAATTTAAATAAGATCTAGATCAGAGAAATATAAACATTTTTAATTATTTCATTTAAAATATTTGTATAATAATCTTAATCCCTTTATAGTTATCTAACCCCACTGGTGTACTCGATTTATCCACGCATTTGCTATCCAGCTGATCATCTCTCTCTCTATTCAAAGACCTTTGCGTCTATTCGTCATTTGATTTTCCATTTGTCACCTGCCAATTGAAATACGCATTTGTCCGTCAATCTGTCCTCCCAATTATATAGATGTAAACACATATATATATGTGTAGAGGCTTAATTACGCTACATTTGGTAGGCGCATAGACATACGTCAGACAAAATATAAACAGAACCGTTTGCCGACTTTAAAAACTTTATAGAGAAAAATTATTATTAACTTAAATGTACCTCGAAATAAATAAATTATAATGTTCGGTACTACATGAATGCATTTGTTTATCTATACGCATGGGTAGCCTGATAGGTAAGAATAGCGACTACGAGATCAGTGTCCGTGGAAATAAATGTCAATTATGGTAGAGATTAGTCTGATTGCATCTACAGTGAGAGTTTAGTCGTTCAGAGCACAACACCTGCCGATTGAACAGATACCTACTAGCCGTCGGTCACCACGTCCGTCTTCCTTCTAGCTGTCAGCATGTTACACGGGCGGGAAATATCTCCGCCACTGACTGGTGTTTATTAAAAAAAAAGTTTGTTTTGTCTATCTGTCCGCTCATTTTGCCTTTCGTCTCCTTTTCGCAAGGCCCGTGAAGTCTTAGAACCCAATTTTAAAAGTTGATATATATATATATGTATGTATGTATTTAATATTAGCTGAGCTTAAAGCACATTAGTGGTATGTCTGAAAGCCAATATTAATGAGACTCACTGTATGTTCGTGTTATTGTTTTCTTTTTTTCCACGCCTCTTTCCATGTACTTATCATTTCCTCGATTCAAAAAAATTGTTTACATTTCATAAAAAATCGAAGATTAATGAAAACACAGTTACTTTTCGTTCTCCCCTACGTCTACATATACATATGTAATTGCGTGCCAAGTAACCTACACAAAAATGATGCAGTCGTAGTTTTGTATATGCAAATAGTAATCGACTGCGAATCCCGTTATCTTGTATTGCGCAGACATAGTGGCACCCAATGTTCCTATAAAATGGTGAATTATGATGGAAGTTGTTTTCAATTTCAAAGAAAAGATTGCAAATCAAAGTAATTTACATGCAATTATAATAGAGTTCTTGTGAAAAGTCTTGTAGCACGAGGAACCAAAAAAGAGCAGCGTTTATGTAAAAGAGCATGGAACACATACATCTTTCTTATAAATTAAAACTTTTTCGACATAAATCGTTACATTGTTTATAACTATTTCGTTAACGAAATGGTACGAATTGAAATATTTGAAATGTAAATCATATATTCAGACAAGAAAGGAATCAAAATTAAATCATATTTACACGGAGAATACGAGCTTTTTCCGGGCTTTTTTAATACCTAAGTTAAAGAAAGGGGGTACATACTGATTTATTTCATTGTCCGTAATTATAATTTACATTTCAAATTTTTATTGTTTTGTGCACAGCACTTGGAATGCGAGCCCACACATTATAATTTTCTTTGCCTAATTAAAACGAAAATTTCATAATTGTACATATCTGCGTATTCTTAGGTAGTCTAAAATATATTGAGCCTCACAATTAAATGGCCTTAGCAATAGTTCTTTGCCGTGTGCCAGTGCGTATCGAATATTTTAAATAAATACAAATATTATGATATCTTACACACTCAATACTTTTTAGGGAAAATGTGTATGTTTATGCATGTATGTAATAGAGTAGCATTATATATGTGTTATGTTGTAAAATAAAGTGAAGAGAAAAATGAAAACGGGACACCGAATATGTACGTAGCATAAATATATTTGTTTTTAATTGGCATGTGGTCGCGTTAAAAATCGAGAGAGAGGGCGAGCAATGTATCACATGTACCGTTTCATCCAAGTGTAAAGACAAACTGCAAACAGAAATCTACATTTTTTTTTAACTTCTGCGAAAGAGTGTCATAAAAATAAACAAATAAACTCCTTTGCCTTTGTTAATTTTTATGACTTTGTGTCAGGCCATGAAACGAGAAAAAAACGCCAACAATACTGACGGTGCGTAAACGTAAGTATTTATGGATATGTGCATACATATGCAAAG
The DNA here is from genome assembly GCA_000688735.1 of Glossina austeni. Lineage (NCBI taxonomy): Eukaryota > Metazoa > Arthropoda > Insecta > Diptera > Glossinidae > Glossina > Glossina austeni. Next base: position 65,616 of record KK502959.1, on the reverse strand, counting down.
CCAAAAGCAGGTCAAATTCATCAAATTGCGATTTGTATGCCAGTCATAAATAATATTTCTTTGTTTTTTGTTTTTTTTTTTTTTTTTTTAAACCGGCTCATCAGAACAAACTCTTTCGGAATGTTTTCACTTTCATTGGAAAACATGTAAACAAAAAAACATTCACGGAAATGTAATATGAAAGGGTTTCAAATTCTGAAAATCTATTTTAAATTTGTCGCGCTTTACATTTTTAAACCAAAAAAGCAGAAAAAAAAAACAAAAAACATAACGTGGAAGACTCGAAAATGAAATTCAGAGCGTAATGTGTAAAGGAAAAGAAGAAGTGGACATAACACCAATGGTTTCACTCAGCATGCGGAACGTTTGTTTACTATCGTTTCTCACTGAAATGCAGCCGTGCAATCTAGTTCCTCTGCAGGCGTTCGTCTCGAATCAATCGCAAGAGTATTCGTTGTTTTGTAATAAGACACTGGGTAGGCAGTAGCGAGTAGTGAGTAAGCCAGAGAAGTTTTCAATCTGTGCAATATTTTTTAAGATTTTAATTAAAAAGTTTTGTGAAATTACTTTAATTATGAGATTATTTTAATCGAGTCATTTTCCAACTATATCTCCAGCACATCTTTGATTTTAAAGCTTAAAATCCCACTAAATTAAGATTTCAAAAGAAAGAAGAAGCACGACTTCCCATATAAAAGCCAACAACGAGAACTTTCTGGGTTAAAAAAGCAAATTTATTTTTTGCCTTTAGCACCGACTTGTTGATAATCTACAGCAAGGCTGTGGTAGCGGAGTTCGTCGAAGACTGACTAAACTTAAATTAATGATAGCGTTGGGAATGACAGCTTCTACAAGAAAGGACATATTAATGGTCATTTTGTCACGGGAGTGGGCGATCAATATAAAGTGCCTTGACGTCAAAAAAGGGCATAGAAACAGTTAGGCAAAGATCGTCACATTATTAAATTTATCAAAATATTATTATTATCAAAATGAAGGTCAGTTCGGAAATATGGTTTACATTTCATAAGAAATTTGCGTTAAAAGTTCCAAGCAAGTTGAGCTAAGCTGAACAATAAGCAATAAATAAATTAGTAGGACAATGGTAGTGAATATCGCTGTTCAGAAAAAATGGCGAATTTTGATTAAAATTGTCTTATATAACAAGAAATTAATATGAAACAAAGGTAAGCGCGGTAATGCACTGCAGAATATTTTGCATTGGTAATACCATGCTATTAATACCGCTGCATTTCTGACCTGTTAAGTTCCACACATCGGGGTCCTCTTTAAATTAAGGGGTTCTTATTATTCTCCTTAGTTCCAAAGTTTACACCACAGCAGGGCTTACGACGAGCTTAATAGGTTTTGGGGAAACCGGCTTATTCAAAAGGGAGCGGATTGATCAAAATAATCAAGACGGATAGGCTAATGTGTGTAACAAGGCGAAACAGGTTTTCCAGATTTTCACGGATCTTCACTGTGAAAAGTCTTCGTCATCTTCTCGGTTATGTAGAATGGAAGGAGAATGCATGACTACACGTTTTATTAATTAAAATTACAAATGTAAGTCATATTTGCGGACAACATGAATGGCATTCAAGATACAATAAATGTTCTTTATTAATAAGATTTTTGCATTAGCCGTGACTGCCTTCAGAGGAACGCTTCAAAGAATTTGATGTGTAAGGTGTTTACATAAAATATGGATCGGCTTTGTTTAAATTTTAAAATCTAGAATAAACAAAAATTTGCAATATTTTTATAATCCAAATATGTTGAGAAAATCGTACAGAGAAATCTAATCTATGAGCCTATTTTCCCTTAAGGGATAGGTTAAGAGACAGATTAGTAAGATATGTAAGATTTCATTGCTCGTAAAAATTAAAAAGAAATATTTAAACAAAACTATGTTAATGAGGTTTGTTTCGCTTTATGTGACGAGCAAAGGGATAAACTTAACATGCCGTCATCACATTTAAGTAGAGATGAAATTATATGTAAAATACATAAATTATAATTTACTATAATCATATTCCAAAGAGGAACTTATCGGTCTGGCGATTTTGTCTGCTGACAAGTGCCTTTTCTTTTGTTTTTTTTTTTTGTTTTTTATTTGTTTACTTTAAGTAAAATGGCTAAGACTTGGACAGATATTCAAGCAGACATATATTTATTGGCGTTCGTAGTAATGACAATATGAAACCAGTTTAAAGTAATATTTTACAAAAGTTTATTAGAAAGTTTGAAATTATTGAAGATTATCAATCGAACATAGCGTTTGATTAAAATACACATACACAATACATAGGCCCAGCGAGCACAACGAATGAAAGAGTTCGCAGATCACATAACGTATGTTTACCCAAATTACTAGAATACATAGCCACCACCACCAGGGGTTTTTCGATTTAGGATAATTTAGCCATGTTTTTCATGCTGCCGATAAATGCATATGCGACAAAACCATTTGAGCACTTTGCTCCGGCAACAACGCATCGTATACTTACGTATGCATATAATAAACATACAGAATTAATATGTATAACTCGTTCCTATCTGTGTCGTTCGTGCATGCATTGGTGTACACCCATTGAATTAGTTTGACTTGTGGAAAAAAATAAAAAAAGAACAAAAAAAAAAAATTGTTTTCGTGTATTCAAGCGAGCAAACATCTATATGTGCATATATAATACATGTCTTAGCTTCAGTTCAGTCATGTCAATACGCCCTGAGTGCGTTCCTTAACAACGCAAAATACTATATTTCGTTGCATATAAATTGCAAAATTTATGGCAAATATTCAGACATGTTTCATTCGATGTATGAATGTGCACAAAAGGAATGAATGACAAACACACATACACACACATATATATATATATATATATATATATATATATAGACGGGCAAACAAACACGTAAGCACACCCAGGCAGCACGCATTAGCTGTCTGCATGACAGTGCACAAAAGGAATGAATGACAAACACACATACATACACACATATATATATATATATATATATATATATATAGACGGGCAAACAAACACGTAAGCACACCCAGGCAGCACGCATTAGCTGTCTGCATGACAGGCATCCGATACTCGAAAGCGTACAAACACGGCAACAACGCCAATGTGTAGTACTGTGTAGTACTACGAAAACATGGCCGTCAACCTCATCTTTATTGCTGTAAATGTATACTAGATTTGCCTACTGACAACTGACAACTATGTTGGCGGCTGTGAAATCGAAAATCAACTCGAAACTAGTGTGAACGGTTAAAAGCACTGCCACACAAAACCAATCACTTCAATTCCATTAGCCAACTATCATAACTCAATAGAGTCCAATATTAATTTAAATTTAACGGAACAAAAAAACAAAAAAAAAAAAAACAACAAAGATGGGAGAGAAATGCATTTAACACAGAGGAAGACTACTCACAAGTGGTTTGTTTGTTAAAGTAAATAAGAAATTAAAATAAAATAAAAAAAAAAAAAAACAGAAACCGACCATATCTTGAAAAAGCAAAGTGTAGATGCGGTTGAGGTGAATGACACCGACTCCGCTTTATTGTAATTTACTTATCTTCATGAGCGAAGCAAACACTTGCTGCCCATTTTGTTCGCCATAGTGGTGGAGACAAAGTAATAAATTTTCGATCAACTTGATTGGGTGTAGATCAGCTATGTATATATATATACACATATATATATGAGTTTTGTTTTTGTTCTTTGCAAATTAAAATCTACTCATTTACAGTTTATTGGTTTATTGGTGTTAGCAAAGCAAAGGAATTGATTGCTTGTCACAGCCCTGGCAATGCTTTGCTTTGCAAACAAACAGTGATTTGAGGAACAATTTATTTCTATTTCTATTTTTATCTTTTATTTCGATGTCAATGCTAATTTCTTTTTGTCTTGCTTTATAGTGCTTTCAGTTAAGTTAGTTTTAGTAGCAGTTAATAGTTTGGTTCTTTAAACTTTTTTACTGTCCATAAAATATCGATATCGATCATTTTTGCTTTGCTAAATCGATAGCGTCCGTGCCGAGGTAAGGAAGTTATTCTCAATCTTCTTTTTCCGAACTGAACACGTAAACCATTACGAAGAGTTATCATAAAATGTCAAATAGGGCCAATTGCTTAGAGAATTGGAACTTTGTTTGCGCTGCAAACGATCTCTCAGCACACTATAAAAAACGAGTAGGAACATTATCATCGGGCAAGGCCTACTATCAGACAGTACACCAATTCGCCGAATACGGTTATTTACTCGTTTTCATAATAATGCAGCAAAATTTGCACATTATTTTCCTGCAAAGCCATATATTCTATGAAAGCCCGCATATTGGAGGAATCCTAAATTTTATTTCTATGTCAATTTACTATTATGAACTAATTTTCACAGTGAAATATTGAAAATTTTTACAATACGAAGACTTAATTTTCGAATAAATGGGGATACAAGAGGTGCTTAAAATATTGCCGCAACCGGTCCAAAGGTTTCACATTAATCTAGAACGCCGAAGTACTATTACTTACCCACTTTTGTCGAAAAATTTTGAAAATACCATTTTTTTCGCCCTATTTTGAAAAGTGGATATGTGGGGAATGATAGAAAAAGTGGACCGATCCAAACCATTCTCAATAGTGTTCTTCATTGGGTTAAAACAGGTCAGTGTAGCAAACTTTATGGAAATATCGCTAAAATTGCGACTTGTAGATTGAATATATATTTGCATGGACGGACACCAGACGGACAAACAGACAGAAAGACGCACAAACTCAATATAAAAAAAAAACACAAGGTAATGACTACATATTTTGACAACAGGATATAAGAAAACAAGGCCCTCTTTCTTCTTCTTCTTTGCTTGGAGTCCTGTGTGACGCAAAAAAAAAGACAAAGGAAGCTGTGGTAATCTTCGAATCAGGACAAAATTTTCTGATTTGTTTTTTCTTCTTTTGGTTTAGATTGCTTTGCATCCCTTTCACTATAGTCGAAAAGAATATTTCAAAAGCATACACCAGCAGTTAGGGTAGTAACGTGAGGAAAAACCAACACAAACATCATTCTCTGTCATCATAAAATATTGCAACTAATGAGTGCACTTCCATGCGTCCTTTTCTCTTCCTTGACAAAATTGCATGAATAAAAAGGATGTTGTCAATACAATGCATATGTAAGCACGTGAGGAACTGGTCTTTTCTAAATACTTTTTTTTTTTTAATCGGAACGCAACGCCATACATCGAACAGAATTTTGGCGAGCCATTTGTTAAAAAGATTTTCGGTTTTAGATAAGAATTTCTTGAGTTATGTCTAATATTCTAATACATTAAAGAGAAAAGAAAGAGGAAGAGATAGAGAGATCGATTGCTTTGACTTTGCATTACTTCTTTTGCGTATAGAAAGAAAAGCAGAAATTCATTTTGAGACTAAAATTTAGCTTTAATTACTTAGAGCTTACAGCCGATATCGTTCGATCGATTCGGTTCAAATATGTGTGAAGGAAGTATATGTGAGGATAGAAATTTGTGCAATGTATGGGGATAAATATTTGATGCAGCAAAAAGTTCAATCGATCGGCATGTATACACATTTCGATTTCCAGTTAACATATCTTTAGTGATATAAAATACTTTAGCATTTCCAAGGAAGTCTGCTACAGGAAAACAAGTAAAAAGAATATAGTGGGACACGTTCCACCATAAAATATCCTACGTCATTTCATTAAATGCAATAATTCATATAGCGACCTTTCAAAATAAGGCGCTATATGGTAAGTAGCCGAAAAACTGATCCGATTCACGCCATTTTCAATAGCGTTTGTCCTCTGGCCTAAACACCTCGATGCACCAAATATCGATGCTATCAATATATCTCAAATTTTGGGGGTTTTAGGTTGAACAGAAAAAAATTAAATAAGCAGATGGACAAACAGACAGACAGACAAGCTTAGATCAGTGTAATGAAAGATGGGTCTATTTTAAGTCGTACTGGGTGTTGCATACAACCGCCCTAATTTAATACATGCTCGTGCGACAAGTCGTGTAGGGTGTAACAAAATGTAGATATTCTCAGTGATTGTAAACTGAACGTGACAATAAAAAAGTATGAGATTCACCTAAGATCACTTAGAGAATTTCGTATAATTTTATTGCATTTTTATTTCTTTTCTATGCTATTCGAGCAATGCTGCCATTAATATACAAGCAATGGCATAATAAACGAAACTTTTCCCCTAAAGTAAATCGAACCTAATCATTGGCTGCCTAACCTAAAGCTTCTTTTACGAACATATCTTTTCATTGTTATAAACTGAAAGAAAAAAAAAAGAACAGGAAAAATTTTTAGGTTATCTTCATCATGTTTAGCATTATTTTTCGTCTTGAATATGTCGTACATGTTATAATCTTAACAGGACCCAAAGGAGTTCACAAGAATATTTTGTCGTGAAAATTCTTTTTCTTATGTTTTCCTTTTTTTTTACTTACGATATCTTTTGTCAATTTAATGTATTTTTCTTGTGCTCCATGTCGACAGTTTTGTATACGCTTTAGGGAGCTTCATGCGTTTTTATTCGTTCATGTTTAGTTGTGCGAGCGACTATTTCCATTTTATCCTCCTCGCTGATATACAAATATTGTACGTAACAACATAACAACTAGTTGCTAACATAAAATATGAATGTGACGTAATGGGTATTACTGGCTAGCGGTTTCACGTCATTACCATAATGCATGGCTTGTTAAACCGAACTCAAGCATTTAGTGTTTTTTTGCAACATGAAAATTTATTTTTGGTTGAAGATATCGATGGACGAGTATGAAAATTGTCCATTCGTATAGTAAAAGTAAAAATATTTTATTCTTGACCATTGCGTTGGCAATGGGCAAAAAAAGAAATATTATAATTTTCTCATCTACTTCCCTATCGCGAATTTATGAATATTTTTAGTCAAAGGCAAGATTTGAGTTACCCAGAGGCCACAATCGTAAAAGTCTTCTTAGTCTCTCGTTATATTCTAAACAAATGCATTCTCCGGTGTTTGAAGAAACTATTGTGCTTTTTCTTAAAGGCCCGGATAAAGCTTAGGACACTTTGATTGGAAGATGAATATGTTTTCTAATAAATATAACCTTCAAATGTTTAAGTAAAAAGCAAAAAGCAAAAAAAAAAAAAGAAAATAAAATAAAAAGAAGTAAAATGTATTTTAATAAAACTTCTTCACCCGCCCAATAGGAAGCAGGTGCAACAACTTTTAAAGGCAGTTAATAAAGCCTGTTATTAAATGCATGAATGTAAAAATGAATTTTTTTTTAATTGTTGTTAAATTTCAATACCTTTTTCT
>KK502959.1:0-58049 GCA_000688735.1 Glossina austeni | reverse complement strand
AACCTCATGATTTATAAAAAGGTTGGTATTGAAGTCGTTTATTATGACCATTCTTTCGGTACACCAAAATTGATACGTAATCAGAAAAACTGCGACGAGAAAACCCATTGTCTTCTATGAGTTCTATTACTAGTGTCCGGGCAGAATGCACCTGGGAATTAATTTCATATTATTTTGCAGGATATATGTCGGGAATTTTTGCCATTTTTTTGCTCGCTATTTCAAAATACATGAATTCATATAAGTTCACATTTTTTATACCCATGACCGAAGGACAAGAGGTATAGCCGTATTATCAAGAGAGAATTGAGAATCGACTTAAGCATATCTGTTTGTCCGCTTGTTCGGTTGTGTAATTCCTATTGCGAAAATGAAGATATCTCCTATAAACTTGGAAAGGAGTAGAAAAATGAACAAAATCGGTCAAAGGACCACCCACCTGCCTATGCAACAAAAACACATTTGCTTTCCACGTTTATTACTTGTACTTTAAAGCTTATCTCATCAAGTAATGTGGACGAATCGATGGTACCATTGATTAACTTAACTAAGAAAGAGACATCAAGAATAAGTTTACGTTTCTACAGTGACGGTAAAAGTAACAGAAGAACATAAGGAGGCAAAGAGACAAGCGTTGTCGGTTAGGATACTGTCAACCAAGAAAAAATCACAAAAAGAATTACTCGCTTGAATAACTCTAGAAGATTTTAATTGAAAAAAAACCTTTGCTACCTTTTGATCACACTATTATCTCTGTTGTTTTACACTCACGAGTTGAAAAAGCTGTTTTACTTAAACTTGTTCTAATCGCCTTCTCAGTTCTGTTTGCGGTTCCTTATGAATATGTTAATCAGTTTTTATATCATTCACTATATATATTATAATGCAACGGAGTAAATATTTTTTTGAATATCCGTTAGGAAAAGCAGGCATACTAGCCATGCTATGGAGATGAGTTTCGCGACACAGAACGATTTCATTGTGAGTGAAGGAAATTGGTTTTCTTTACCTAAAGGCATCATCAAGCAAATACTGTATGTAACGCGTATGTTATTAGCCTACGACGAGGGAATGATCGAATGATAACATACTTACAAAGTGCAAAAAAAAGCCGTAAGAAACCCTTAAAAAGGCGCTTATTTACATAAACTGTACGGGACAATAAATGAGGACCTATGGTAGGGAAATTTAGTCCGGTAATTAAAAATTATTCCGACGGTTCGACTAACACATTAAGCGAAATTAAGAAAAAAAAGCGGGCAATATATTCAAAGATTTTATATAATTTTAATTTTACTGCACTTACCGAAGAGAAGCGCTGGCTTTCACATTCAGCGGAGATTGTTGGCATCTGCATCCTCGTAACACTGAAATTGAATAAAAAAAAGGGTTTACTTAAGTTATGTTTTATGTTCCAGTCTTAGTATAATTTAATCAGAACTCTATATGCAATACAATTTTTGTGTTAAAGCAAATAAAATTTGAGTTTTCTTTACAAGAAAGTATTCTTGAAATTCCTGCCCTATTGACATAACCTTTTCAAAATTTAATTCAATATACGAACAAAGTCTAAAACAAACTTAACTTCTTTGGTATTTTATTTTCAAAATTTTTATTGCAAATAAAATTCGTTGCTCTTTTCGAAATTATGTCAAGGTTGTCGGCTATACACAAAAAAAATGTTTAATAATCTTAGACTATACCCATAACAAAAGCGTATTTCCCCCTAAATGATAACGAAGTACGCGCGTTTTATTGACAAAAAAAAAAAAAGACAAAAATTAGACGACAGGTTAAAATTGCTGTCTCAAGTATCAAATAATAACCAATAAATGATAAGCGCATAATTTCTTAAATCTTTTTTCTTTTTTTTTGTACGTCTTTGTGTACGTCTTTCTTTAACAGTTTGCGGCTACTGAATTTTTAATAAAATATTTTTAAATGAATCTAGCAAAACAAGAAACTGAAAGCTAATGAATTCGTTAAAGACGTTCATTACGTTCAAATGATTTAAATATATTTTCGTTGATACTTTAAATAGCTTGAGGAGTACAAAGGGATGCGTTATTTTAATCATTATTAACGGACAGAAGGCTTTTGTTGAGCGCTCGTGCTTAACAAAACAATGGCTCAGAAATACCTCACATAGTGAACTTGTTTATGTACTGTAATCGTTTTTAAGGCCTTTATGGTTTGTTTACAATAACGCAGATGCTTCCAAAATTCTACTTTTTGTCCAGTATATGCTATATGTGGATACCTTCACAGCTTCATCTTTGGATTCGCATTATTTTCCTTCTGTTATATTATTAAATGTGCGATGGTTGTGTGGAATGTTTCCAGCCTAAATTTCTTCTTATTTTTCCTCCTAGTTCCCTTGTAGGCCTCCGCAATTCTTTTGAATACTTCCTTACCTTGAATTTCTTCAAAGAGCAATTGAAGTCAGTCTATCCCTGTAAAGTAGTAAACAACGAATGATGATTTGAAGAAAGCCTGCATGAAAGGGGCTTTTAACTTAGGAAATAAATGAAGGTCACTGTGAAGGTCATGGAAGTTGTAATCGCTGGGGTGTAAGCCGGTCCATTGTTCTTAGGAAACAATTTTTTTTTTTTCTTTTTTGCGGACAAGTGCCGTCTTCATTTTATTTTTTAATTCTCTTAATTTTCTTTTTTTCTTCGTTTTTAGTTGAGAGTTAAGACAACCTACCTATTCGGGGAGGTTTGATGTGCATCCTAACCTTTAGTTAGAGGAAATGTGCTTACGTCTTAGGGTTAGGAAAAACTCTTGTAATCTTTATGTTAGAGTTAAGGTAAGACATGCCCACTATAATTATAAGTCGATATCCATTTGTAACTTAATTTTTTTTTCGTAAAAGCCTTGGCAAGAAATGGCAAAGGTAACTAAACAGTGAATATGAAAAACTTATGTCTATTGCGCACTTTCTTGCCCCATCAAATTGTGGAATTACTCCAGTTCCACCATTCTGATGCTAACCGGCTGTAAATATCTTTCAGTGTAACACATATTCGCGCTCCGTCTGAAATTCTACGTCAAATTAATTTGTATCTCCGTACGTCTTTCTTCGAAACTACGGAACTCTTAAAAGTTGAGATAAAAATCGAAGACTTGGCAGAGATATTCTTATTTGAACTCTAAATGTTAAGTTTGAAAATGGACATGACACCACGTATGGATCCACACTTTTATTAACTAAAAGAATGTTAACCTTTTCTGCCCTGTTCCATTTGTTCCACTGGTGGTCAGTCGTCACAATTTTCGATTTTCCTTTTCATGTTCATCTAAAGACAAAATAATAAAATATTTCTGAATATTTAAAATATTATTTGCATGAAAGATCGTTACGCAAATATTTGCCATATGCACCATTAAATAAAATTTGCTTGTAAAACATGTCTTTAATGAAAAATTTTATTCTTATCTAATATAAAACATCAAAAAGTGCTGTGTGCTGATAAAAACAAAAAAAAAAAAAATAAAAACAATAAAATAAAAAGTGAAAAACAATGAAGAAAATATCCGTTCATCCCCCTTCTTTTTTCTTTTTTTTTTTTATTAATTTTTCTTATAAATCCAACTCAACAACAAAGTCACGTTCGGGCATATCACCTGCGCAGATATGTAAATATGATGCCATGAAAAAAGTAAATTGCATATCCCAACGAAAGATCGCAATATTAGATTTTCATTTCGTTTTAGCTGTGAACACACACGCATTCATATATATGTATGCGTGTGAATGTTTAATAACACTGTTCCGTAGATTTAGCGAAAAATGTCCCTGAGAAGATTGCCTACTCAGATACGTTCCTCATAGAATATAATCCATTGGGTGGGTGGATTTCTGCTTTGTTTTGTGCTTACAAAGTAGTTTAAGAATTTTTATTGACAACGTAACTGCAACATTTAGGATTCATTTGCTAAGGAATATCATAACACACATACCGTTTCATATGTATATGAGACGAATGAGACGAATACAAAATTTGTTCTGATTATTTCTTTTTGTTCTTTTTTCTTTCGCGTTGAAAATCAAACTCAACTTTTCCTCTTCTCGCAGAAACAAAAAATATATAAATAAATAAAGGAACCAGAAATTTCGGTCATTCTTTATAAACGATATGTGTAGGAAAATATTTTACGGTAAACTAATCTAAAGAAGAAGATATGAACATTTTTTATTTATAAGGATTTTTTCAAGCAAAATAAAATTTTCATCGCTAGGTTTTAAAAAAACGGAAAGTGTTTCTTGGTTAGTTTTGAAAAGAAGAGAAATATGTACACTTTTGAAATGATAATCGTAGAGGTATGTTTATCAGACATACACACGGACGGACACAGCTAAGACATTTTTATTATTCCCACTGATAAAGATATTTTACATTTATGGGTCCTCCGAGATGAGTACTTCTCCATATTACATAACTGAAAAATTGCAGGATTTTTTCGTTTTAAAAAAAAAAATCGTACAATTTTAAATCTCTTCCACAAAAATTGGGATGCAGAAGACGCGTAGCAAAACTGTGTGAAAAGATTTCATAGAAAATTATTTCTAATGTTCCAATAATTTCAGTTGACTTTTCCGTAAATCGGTCAGCGAGTAATCTTTAATGGATTTCTTATTAGTTTAATAAGACATGTGTTTGTCTTTCGTATTTCTCCTGCTTCCTTATAAGAAACGAGTAAACATAATTTATGCAGGTACTTACAAAGAAATTTGCATTAAATTTTTTGAGAACTAAGAGGAAATGTGAAAGAAAAAAAAGTTTGTCCAACTCAAGTCGACTCTTTGAGTTCATTTTTTTAAGCGAGTTTTACTTAAAAATTGCAATTAGTTACGTATGTGAAATAATACCAGTAATGATTTAAAAGATGCTCGGACGATTCAGTTCACCAAACTCTCCTAGAAGTGAAAACTGTTTTCAACGATTTTCAATATTCTATCCCCCTGCGTAAGATACTTAATCCTTAATGCTAAATATCCTTAATGATAAATAATGTTAAATATAAATACAAATATATAGCTCAAGCTGTACGTCTGTCTGTAGGTACTTGCATACGCATATTTAGATATATATATATGTGTATATATATGTATATGTTTGTGTATGTATTTGTATATAAATATATAAATATATATATATATATATATATATATATGAATGTATGTATTTATATATATGTATACTTTCGCCTTGGTAGGTAATGTTTTGCAGGCTTTCTAGGGAAGCACAAATTTCTAGCGAATTCTCAGTGTGATATGAAAACTTAATCGCATTCTCTGTCAGGAGGCATAATAAATAACGAAGCACTGGTTTTTTTCCCTTTGCTTATATTACTTTACCTTTTAATAAAGTTTCTCTAATTAATTTCACTAGTTCTTCTGCTCGGATGTGCTAACACAATAACAACAACAAATGACAATTTTTCACTTACCAACTAATTAAGAAAGCAAGAAGAATGACTTTGCAGCAGTAGTAGTAGTAGATTTATGCAAACCTATCAAATATCCTGCTATTCTATCTAAAGTAAATCTACATAAAAAAGTTAATTGAATCGATCGCTTAATAAAAAATCAACGCAAGTTTCCTTGCAAAATAATGATATTAAATAAATTAACTAAATGCTTATTAAAAATGAACTGAATTAAAAGAAATATTGCTTTTGTTCTTTCTTTTTTCTTTTTTACTTTAAGAATTCAATTATTTTTATTTAACATCGGAAAAGACTGCCCTAACATGCATTATGCAAGAGATACGAAAGGAAAATCTCTAGTCTTCTATTGTATTATATTCAAAGCCATAAGAGCATCAATATGTATAAATTTATGTATATTGGTTGTTAGACTACTTTATTTGTATGTGTATGTGTATGTGCATGTGTATGTGTTGTGTATGGATTCATACATGCAATATGGTTGATTGTGTAAAATATCTGTGATTTCATTTATCTTCTATCTCTGTCTCTGATTCATTCGGCCATCGCCGTAGTTAGGCAACAAAAATACTCATGGCCATGTGACGACTTACACGCCCCAAAATGGATTACGTAGAGAAAGCAAAACAAAATTTATAGCAACAGCAAGAAATATAACAACAAAAGCAACAACAAAAACAACAACAACAACATGACAAGTCCGGACTATTTACAATGCCACATGCTACCACCATTCGTTTAGTTTAATATTACAGCTTACATATCTATACCTCAAGGCAGGCAGATTAAGTTCATTCTCGTGTTTGGAAAATATTATTAAACTACGGGCACATATAATTCTGCATAGGAATGCGAACGCTTGCTCAATTATATTAAAAGTGCTTTCATTCAAATATCATTTATTTGCATAAAAAAAAAAAAAAACAATTTCTAGGACTAACCCAGGATGAACAACAACTCAGATGATCGGCTCTATTATTTTTCTTTTAAATATATATATAAAAAATGACTACAAAAAAGAGCACTGACCAACTATTAGTGATTGATTTATATTTATGAGTAAAAGGGGGAAAATGAGGAGAGTTACGGTTCGCCTGCTAAAAACTCTCCATTTTCGTTTTGAAGGTTTTGAAGGTTCGTATGAGGTTTGGGACCGACTTTGTAATCAGAATTCAAAAATAAAGGCCAGTAGTTAGACACAATTCGATAGTCGATAAAGTCCCTAAGAATCGAATATTGAAAGAAGTGAATGCAAGATTTTCATAACAAACGCACATTAGATTAAAAATTCTCCTTAACCTAAACGATGGGTGTCTAAAATTCACCTTTAAATGCTTTTTGTTTTCTGTTTTTTTTTTTATTATTTATTTTTTGTCTCTCGTTTGTTATTTTAAATTTGTGTTTGCGACTTGATTTCTGCTGTTTTTCATGTTGATTGTATTTTGTGTTGGATCTGTTTTTTTTTATTCCGTTCTTGGTTTTTTTTTTTCTTTTCTTTTTTTTGTATTATTCATTTAATATAGGGTTAATTTAAATTCTGAAAGACATGCAATGCTATGCTACAAGATAAACAACTTACATATGCCCGCTGTGTAGACAGACTAAAGTGCTCAGAGACATGATGCATACAAAAGACAAACAAACAACAAAGAAATTGACGGCAAAATGGTGCAGAAAGAACACTGAACTCACTTTGATTGTTCGATTACTTAAACTTGGTAATAAGTAGACAATTTAACGTTACTCGAAACCGAGACATAATTGAATCTTACTTGTGTTACTTCTTATATCCAAAAAGAAAATAACAAAATGAATAAGTAAATAAAACTAAATACGAATTTGTTTATATTATAGCGCTTTCTTCAACTTGAAAGCCCTACAGTCATTTTTTCGCAATACGTAAGCGAAGTAAGTCTAACAAGTCTTTAAAAAGAAAAAGAACAAAATTTTTGAATTTTAATGACTTTGTTTTTGCTTTCATGTAAACTAATTTTGACGTAATCTACTGCAGGTGAACAACAAGAAGAAAAGCAAATAAGAAAATAGTCCTCTGCTTAATTTGTTTAGAGGTTCCGCACCTAAAGGCTGTCGACTTTAGTGAAAACTCTACGGCATATGAGATTTGAACCCATGGCCATTGTGCTGTTAGGTCTGGGAGGGAGCCTTTGCCTACTTAGACGGATAATATGAATATTCATTACATTGTTTTCACGCCAATAGATCCACAGAGTGGAAGAGGAAAATTGATGGCTTCAAATTACGCAAGCTTGCGAAGAATATCTGAAAAGCAATTTACAGTTTGTCAATCTTTTCTCTTATGTTTTATGCCGTTTTAAATAACATGGCAAAGACGCTTCAGCGTATGTAA
Organism: Glossina austeni; assembly: GCA_000688735.1. Classification (NCBI taxonomy): domain Eukaryota; kingdom Metazoa; phylum Arthropoda; class Insecta; order Diptera; family Glossinidae; genus Glossina; species Glossina austeni. The sequence goes on along the minus strand of KK502959.1, from coordinate 50,227 downwards.
ATATGTCTCGTATCGTTTTATTATTCAAATAAAAAAATCTACTCAATGAAATTGACGTTAATGAAATGTAAAGACAATATATTTGGGTATTAAAATAATTAAAATATAATTAATTTTCAATACGTTCTAAGGAAACTGCATATGCTCTTAACTAACACAGTTTACACAGTTATTACAGTTACTTCCAGCGACTATACGGCAATGTTTTCAACTGCCAATTGAAAGTGAATATAATGACATTTAATTATTTAAAAAAGAAAAAAAAAAAACACAAAAACAAAAACAAATTGAAATACTCTTACAAAATCGTATACAAAGTTAATCACCGATTAGCTTATCTATTTATAGAATCATAAAGAGCGTATTTTACGACTGACCCGATAGCGAAGTGTATTCAAAAATATATATATTTTTTTATTATTAAATTAAATGCGTTTTAATGCAATCTGATCTCCATCAGCATATGAACTTTGTATGCAAGAGAGAACTTGAATTTTGATTTTTAATAATTTCAAAAACTTTCTATACATAACAAGTCCGTTTATTACTTTTCTTTAGCTCGACACATACCCGTTTACATTGAAGTTAATGAACTAATGAACTAATCAATTGTCTTCCGGAAAGCTTAACATTTTTTAGATCATTTAAAAAATGTTGCTTAACGCTTAGACTATGTATTGTTTCATTTTCATCACAGTAGAGAACACATATCCAATTTCCAAGTCAGAGACCACACAGATGGCATTTATTCGTTTTTTATGCTTCGCTTTAATTGTATTATAGCTACTTGTCAACTTTTTTATCTTCCACTGTCAACCTGTCTTTCAAAGCCATCAAAAGGAGTCAAACATGATTTTCGATTGACTTTCATAAACGATATCTGAATTTATGATCATGACGATTCGTTTAGAACTTGGAAATTACTTTTCCTTCCTTTCCATCTGCGTGGAGAAGAAAAACGTACGAAACGGTATAGCTTGGAGTCTTCTATAGATTTTCTACACTCCTTTGGTAGAAAATTAAAGTTCCGTTAATAATTCATTGTTGTTGTACTTGAATTCTTAACTCTTTTTCAAGTCTCTTTTCACACAGTGTTTGTTTACATGACTTCGAAATAACACCGTTTAGCAATAAGAAGCAATGAACTTTTTTACACGAATTTTTTGTTGGTGTTTGTTTTTAGTGTCTTACAGAAGCAACAAATTGGGGGAATATTGTGATCAGAAGTCGGTCGGCATATGCCCATACATATGTTAGCGGCTTGATCTACTACTACTTGGCTGTTAATAACCAAGGAATTTCTACCTTCGAATCAAACCCGACAGTTGTGCTGGACATATCTGACATATCTGCTAGTGACAGCATTTTTGCCCAAATCCGCAACTGCTCAAGCGCACGCTCGTTATCAAGTAACGATAAATAATTACGGAATTGAGTTTTATTCCTAATTTCAATTTAAATTTTTGTATGTTGTACTTGTGGACTGAATTTTCAAATTTGACGCATGTACGCTTCATACAATTTTTATCGACTGAATAATAAAAACCAATAATTGGAAATCCATTTCAGATCTCCAGCTTACAAGTGTGTGTAATATTGCGAAAGCGATGTGAACCGATTTAACTACATGCCCACCAAAATAGGCTAATTGCGATTTCTCTATATTCACCCCATCGAAGTAATCTGGAGGTTCCATTTTTGTATTCTCGCCGCAAATGATTTAATATAAAATCCGAAGAAACTCTGAGAAAACTTGCTTTTGCATTTTGTTCTTTCGGTTTTCAAGTTTGGGCCCCTCCTCTTCAAGATGGCTGTAGAGAAGTCTTTTCTTTGCCTTTAAGATGCGTTAAGATGCTTCACATAGAAGAAGAAGATCTCGCATATTATAAATAATTTGCCTATGAGTTCAGTTGGCCATGTCCTTGACTTTCTCTTATAAATAATCGCTCTGTAGCATCTATTTTTCTGTTCACAAGTGCGCTATGACGATTGCAAAATTGAAAATGAAATGAGGTAAAGCAATATTATGCTAATACAATTGCCCATGAAAGTGTGAATGATAGCCACAACCTGAATGCAATTAAACAAACGCTAATTGTTTCTTTTGGTCGTATGCCAGAATCGCTTGTTGAAATATATGCAACAATGAATTGATTTTAGCTAAAGTGTAACCAAAATTCGAGGTAATTGTGTTCTTATTTCTCCTCTAATTTTAATTGTTTTTTTAGAACTACATATATATTCATGCTAAAGGCTGTTCAGTGAAGATTAAGCTTAGGAAGAATTTAAGAGATTTATATTTCCACGGGGTAGCAAACAATTCAAATTTTGAAAAAACATCGATTTAATTTACGTTACAAGGCCGTCTCACGACTTCTGTTCGTTTCTCCTTGTCTATTAAATTTCATTCTTCTTCTTGACAGACAGTGAGTAAATATCGCAATGCGACAACTTAGTGTTCATATGAAAGTGGCCCAAGTTAATACTTGAAATAATTTTATACACTACACCACATGTCGAATGCATAAAACATCCAGAGGGAAGGTGTAAGAGAGATCGACTTTTCACTATGCCCATCGATGTTGAATGATTTTCTAAATCGACCCAAGCTTCTGTGTCCGTCTGCCGACCTGTCTGTCTGTCCGTCTTGCTTTCTAGTGTTCAATCTACAGGTCAATTTTTGGAATATTTCGATGAAATTTGGTACATGGAGGTGTTTTTTCGTAACGGACATTGGAAATGATTTGGATCGGACCAAAGTTTGGGATCCTTTTCCATATAACGCCCTATTTTTGATAGGCGCTATATAAATAACTATAGGGTGGTGTAGGGTATTGAATGGTGGGCCGTTACGTTTTACCTTGTTTCTATATGTTATGCGGCTTATATTCTTATTTTACCGAAATCTTCATTTTATTATTTTCGAAATAAAATCATTACTTAAGCAGTCGTTACTTATCCTATTAAAATAATCAGCTTTATTTATTTTTAGAATGTTAACTTGGACCGCATTCAAAGTAGATCGCTCACATAATGACCTTGACAAGCTTACGATCTTAATTACTCTCATGTTATTAGGCAGTGTTAGCTTCAACACATAGACCCAGATGTATATGTATGTAGAAATATGAAACTGAACAATACACGCCCATCAGTACATTGTTCATTTCTTAATTAATGTTATTTTCTTTATTTTTTTTTTTTCGAAAAAAATAAATGTTTACGACTTGTACTATCCCAATGAACTTAAAAATGTATTACATTGTATGTATGTGTAAATACCTCCGAGTAATTCTTAGTGTACATACATGATACTGCAAAATCGAAATATCAACTACATCTGCCGTCAAAAGTTGAAACTAAAACATATACGTGAATATTCAAATGAGATTCTGTTTTGAAAGTTACACACACTCTGACCAGCTTCACTACTTCATTATAATCAGAATTCAAATAATTATCATCATCTTCGGCCTTTGTCAACTGAGTTAGTCAACCGTATCATCTGTTAGATACTCATTGCACATGAATTTTACTGCTCTTCAGTTTTTCGCCAGATGTCACTCTGTCCAACACGCAATCCAACAACAACATAATGAAAATTATCTACTTCAGCGGCCATATTAAATTTATCTACGCTTTGTGCGCAAGAGTAAATCTGTCAAGTATCTCTGTCTCATACCAATTGTTGTATGTATTGTGTATAAATTGGTTCTGTTAGCTATAGGAAAAAAAAAAAACAAAAATTATCTAACAAAATCAGGCGTGGCATATTGTACACTTTTTCAGTTTTCTCTGTGTATAATGGAAAAATATTTTTTTTTTTTTACTTTTGCGTGCCAACAACACAAACGAAGAATTACTTTACTAGCGTAGAGAGCGTTGAGGACTTTTTCAGCAAAATTGTATCGTTTGCAATTTTATTCATTCAAGCGCTCTCATCTCATATGCAGCGACGCGTGAACGCAAAAAACCAAAACCATTTTATTTATTTAAAAAACATTTTGTTACGTGATACGCTTAAAAGTTTTATATTATTTTGTGAATTTGGTTTTTGTTTCTTTTAAGTTATTCTTTAAGTTATTCTAATTTTACTGAAATACTGAATTTAAGTGACGTTGCTTGAAAAATCGTGAAATAATGTTTACTCGACATCGTTTATTTATGTTGTTTTTCAAACTAGCAGCGACGGCCGAATATGAGAAACATTACTAGGGTAAACCCTGAGCTATGACAGATGCTAAGAGTCTTAGGAATAAATTGGAGCAAGATATAGACAATAAAAAGCCGACAAAGTTTGCTAGTACTAAAGTACTAAATAAATGGTTTCAATTAATTCTGACTTTTACACACCACAAGTTCCTTATGCCAGCAAAGTTCCTATTTAATGCTAGTAGACATTTTGTTCATTTTTTTATACAATCGGTGGGGGACCTTTCGCTTCTGCAATGTCATTTCTATAATTCACTTCATATTGCAAAGTCTTTATAAAAATGTCTTTCTTAGTCTTCTAATGACAGCAGCAGAAATGATTATTCGCTTGAATTGTCCAGAGCAGAGGGCAGCCAATCTGTCAATCGTTAAACTACCATGCGTGGGAAGGCCATGAATATAATTAGCCAGACTGTAGCGCAGCTTTAATATAATTTCTATGACCAGGACACAATTTTCACTTTCCTCGCAAGATTGGAATATGCTACGCATAGGCAGAACGTTGGCTTTGCCATTTTCCCTATCACACTAAGAAACAATGTGTTCCTAACTCCTTATATATCAACTCTTTATTTGTAAGGTATTCAAAGGACTTCTCTCACTCTACGTAAACCCAACCAAATTCATTTTTGATCCTTTGATTCCTACTCAAACTTTTGAAATTACCTAAGACTGTTTCCATTGTTATGTTCAAGATTTTGATCAATTCTATGTCCTTTGGTTTGATGAAATCACGCGAAACTACGCGGGGACGGGTTTAGAAAAAAAAAGAAGAAAAATAGGCTGTATTGACCTGTTATCATTATCTATATAAAAGAGGGCCAACACTTCTATTTCCATTTCTTACATTCCTAGTTCGGTGAAGGGGGATGAAAGTCGACATGTAAGATGTGTATCATGAACAAAGTCAATTACATATTTTTGGACATTTTTTGTGAACATCCAAAATATAAGAGATGTGTTAAAAAAAAAAATTACCGCAAACTTCTGTTGATGTTATCAGGCATTTTGCATTTTCACTTTGTTTCTCACAGATATAAAGGTCGGATGTGTTTTGGTGGCTTCTGTACTAAATTCGATGCGAAAAACTATGCAAAAAATGTTTTTAAGTGATGCAAACTCATTGCAGAAGATGAAGAAGAATGTGGCAATGACGATGCCTACCGATGAAAACGTTAGAGCAATAAAGATAATTGTTGTTGTGGAGAATCGTTGCGTCACTATTATAGAAGTTGTTAAGGACGTCGGCATGTCGGTTGGCTTATGCCGTGCAATTTTTTACGATGTTTTTGGTCAAAATTAAGAACACCGTAATCATTTCTTAGCCACTGAATTCACAGGACTTGCCCCCTGCGACTTTGTCCTGTTCCCAAAATTGAAAAGACCCACGAAAGGACGAAGTTTTGTAACAATTAAAGAGAAAAAGATCGCATCTTGCCGAGGACTGGAAAAAGCTTTGGCATAAGTGTATTTTATTTAAGGGGGATCACTTTCAAGGAGACACAATAGATGTCGATGAATAAATAAACATTTTTCGAGAAAAATAAAAAATCTCCTCGTCTTCATAATTGATTTCCTTCTTCAAACTATTTACATAGAATCGATCGTAAAGCCTCTTGCGACATATATATCTACGAATCGGTCTTTTTTCGGCTTTCGCTGAATATTCAAAACCTATTGTAAGAGCTCTACAAACAACGCCACACATTCTTCTACGCCTTGCGTTATTTGTAGAGCAAAGTAGCTTAAGTTTTGCAATCAATAAGAATTTTTACAGAAATTTATTAAAAGCATATCGGAATCTCGTGATAACTGAATATTAATTTCGTAATTTATTTTGAAAAAAAAAGTGTACGAAAAGTTTACGCAATTATGAGTTCAAAGTCAGTTTCTCATTACGAATAATTCAAATCAGTTATACTTTCCCATTGATCCATGACAGGCAACTTCAATTTTTTATAAAAGAAATAAAAAAAATCTGTGCTAAGTTAAGAATTCTCTTTAAGGAGACGGACGTTTGCTTACACTCAAATAAAAAGCATAATTTATAGATTTTCTTATACAATATATATATACGTGTGTAAGTATTTATATCTAATTAATGTTTTTTTTTGTTTGTTTTTATTTTGTTTGATTCATTTTCTCTACTCCTCGCAAGCAGCTGGTAATACTTGTTTTTGTTTGTTTCATGCTTTGCATTCATTGTACTCATGTGTGTTTCGTTTTCTCTGGGCCTTATTATGGACAAAGACAAACTTTGCTTGGGCCAAAATTTCTACAGACAGCAAAAGAAATAATCAAAACTTACTCTTTCCCATAAGCCTTTATTTATGTGAACATGTGGAAAATTTGTAATCGCTTTGAGGCGAATATTGAACACTCACCACTACCAACTTGGGATTTATATACTTTGATTATATATAGCGTAGTAATTATAACCATATTTTCATCAAATCCGCCTGATGAGACCGGCAAACAGTCGAGCTGAAATTCACATCGGTACAAACTATTTCGCTCACAGCTGGTTATGCAAAAACATTTTCTTTCAGTCTTGTTCGGGGCCTTGTTCCCAAAAAAAGGGTAACTTTTCAAAAGACTCTAATATGGGCATAGATTCCAGATGCATGGGGATGTATGATAGACGTACACCACAACAAATTTTTATCACAGTTTACAATTCTGAACCAATTTCCCTCAAAATAATCTAAAGATTGGATCTCTTCGATATATCAAAGCTTGCTTTTCATAGGATACTTTATACAGATAGTTCAAAAAGTGTCTCATTCGATCCATATTCTCCATATTTATTCTATATACCAAAAGTTGACCGAAAGTCGTTGTAAATCGCGACCAGATCAACTCCCTTTTTTGTAGTAGACCTGGTCGTTGAGCCGAAACCGTTCAATGGATAAAATTTCAAAAATTGCGACCTGTACCTGTTGAACACAAAGACACATGGACGGACTTTTGACAAATTCACAAACAGACAGGCAGAGAAGCTCAACTCGATCGATATAATATAAAGGCTGTATGTTATATACGTCCGCTCACACTTTATATACTCCTCCGTAGGGTAGGAAGTTTTTGAATTACGCAAACGGAATGACAAAATAAATGTATCAGTTTTCTACGATGGCAGGCCATAAAAGAAACTTATAATCAACATAAAAACTTCTTTTTTGTACACAACTTATGAGCATTTATGTTTATACGAATGTATTTTTGTTTTTTATTCTATAGCACGGAAACATGCGAATACATAAGCAAGACGAACGAAGTTTTATTTATCTATCACGTATTAGAGTTTGTTTGCATATTTTTCAAATTATTGAACAGAACTTTATATGACTTTTAAAATTTTGACAAATTTTAAGAAAAAAACTTAAATTGATCTAACACGCACACCGCACCTATACAACCTAATAATTTATGAAAATCCCATAGGCGATGTACCCTGGCGAGTAGCACCGTCGATCTAAATTAATGCATGTATATATAAGAAATATACACACACACACATGCATATATATATATATATGTATGCAAATGTATTCTACGCTTACACGTGCAGTTATATCTTACGTACGTAAACATGGCTTTTAGGTTTCTATCTCAATTTCTGTAACCTCGAGTATACCGACAACAGATGGCATAAAAAGTGCGTGGACGGACGGACTTTTTCCCGTGGGCTTACAATGGATCATATGCAATATTCAGTTAGTGGGATGACTAGCTGTAAACAGTTTTGCTCAGTAAAAAGAAATTTTACTGAGAAACTAAGTATTCGTTGAATGATGGCTTCACATACTGCATTTAATATATGCATGTGTACGCATAGTGGATGCATATGGATGCATTTACCAAAAAAGAAAAAAAAAAAAAAACCATTTGCTTCACACAAAAGAGGAAGTTTCCGCAAGTATCTTCGAAATCCATTTACTTCTACCGTCAATATCATGGAATAGTTGAAGTTTTCTTCATTTTTAAAATTTTTTCGTATGTTTGAGTGAAAAATATTATTTTTTACAAATTTAGCATGAAAAAATGTTGTAAAAAAAGATACATAGTGAGATGCACTTTTTCTTAATCTCTGCTTTTGCATCAGAGAAAAAAATTAGACTTGCGAGTTTGAAATATTCGTATCATCTTTTGTCTGACACGAATGCATAGCATCCGTGCAAATAATGATGCTGGGACATAAAGTGCTATGCACTATACGACATTCTTCATATACATATATATCAAATGTATAAATTCTCAATTTTAAGCAAGAAAAAAAAAATTTATATATATATATATATAAATGTATGTATATATATATATTCACTAAGTATGCATTCGATGTTTGTACAAAAATATATATAAGTAATTTTTTGGTAACATTTTAAACACAACGTGTTCGATGTATGTCCCTATGTATGTCGGTGGGTAAAACCCTCTGTTTTCTATGTACAACGATAAGGTTTCTTAAAATGTATACGCATGTAAGTAATGTGTGGCAGTGAGTCTTCTTCTTATCTTTCTTATTTGCACTTGTAGGACATATTGACGAGAAGGCAAAACTTTTGCAATAGATTTTATATTATTATCGCAAGAAAAGAACATGAAATTTTATTTAAATGTAACATTAAAAGCAGACATTGCTTACGATGACAAAATAGAAAAAGTTTTTTGCTAATACAGAAGAAAAAAAAAAAAGCACAGAAGCATAGACATAATCAAGGAGAGAATGATCATGTTTACTACCAGCACATTATTTTTCTTATAATATTATAACTGTATAATAAGTTTTCCAGTGCACGAGTGTTCTAAATTAAATACAGGCGTATGTGTGTGTGTGCGCGTGTGCGTATATGCGTTCTTTTTTACACATAAACTTTAATGAATTTAATTAGTCTAATGCGTGTTGTTGTAACTTGTAATTTGTCTCAATTTAAATTCAATCGTATCAGTTGCACCGCAACTAATTTCAATGTTCTTCTCATGTTTTATTGCCTCTGGTAGCCGCTATTAAAGGCAGAAGTTATGCTAATTTTGTCGTTAGTTTCGAAAGGCATAGAAAAATGTACGAGAAATAAAAGATTTTGAACTAATTTAAATTTTGTCTGTCCCTATGTCCAATTGTTATATTCATTTTTCAAAAAGAGAGATAAAGAAGAAGAAAAAGTAAAGTAAAACGGTAAACAAACAACTGTTTGTTTTGAAATATGTAGTTGTACTTATTTTTATGGGCGTGATCCATCCAAAGACAGTGTCAGGGTTAATATAGAACAAAAAATTGCATAAGATTGCCGTCGATAATTTGGAATTCCGTGGAGATATCTTAAATTTTGCTTTCAAAATATTCTTTTTCGATCGCCTATAGTATACAAGCAGCAAAATATTATGCAAATTTTATATATCAACTCAAAATGAAGGGTATTCGTTAATTTACTCCATGTAGCGAATAAAGAATTTCTTACTTACATATTTTCAGATTTTAAATATCGCAATATCGATAATTGAGAACATTTTTCAATTATCTTTGCGGTGGATAGCCTAGTGAAAGCTTAACGATCATCACGATTCATTGGGATAACACTTTTGATTAAAAAATATAAAAATGACACAAGCTTGAAAGCGCTCATCTGAAATTTCAATTATATGTAAGCCGTCTCTTTATTGCTTATCAAATTGAATTTAATTTCTCTTTTAAAAGTTACGTGACATCTGACTTTTTTATTCGCTCATGCAGATGTTGATCAAGTAATTTGCGCTAAGCTTAAGATTTGCATTTTTTTGTTTTTTCCATAATTATAAATTTAATCAGGAACAACTTCGTATGAATGCAACTTATTTTCTTGCGGTAGATAAACGAGTTCTTTCGTAAGTTGTGATGTATATTCTTCCGCAGGTATTCATAAAAAAAATGTTTTTATTACGTATACATTGCAATGAATGGAAATTGCAAAGACAAGACAAAAATAAATAAAATTTAGACCTGAAGGAAAGGAGTCGGAGAGCGAAAGCTAGTGACAGTAGACCAGTAAAAGTTTCTCTAACCAACTTTGTGTTCAATAAGTCGATGCAAATGAATTGTTCTTTAACCTGTTAAAAAAAAAAAGGGTACAGTCTAAGTCTAAGGTTGTCTAAGGATAGTCTAAGATTGCTATACTTCGTTGCTAGTGCTTACCCATTTTTAGTTCTGAGTCTGAATTGCTAGCTTCCCTTTTTAGTCCTCAGTCTCAGTCGGTAGTTTTCCTGCAGAATAACATGGTGGCAACATAATCGATTTATTAAATAGGGCAATAGTAATAATAATAATAATAGTAAATAATACGCTACATAAATATAATAGCAATAATAATAACAGAATTACTATATGCCAATAGGCATCAGAGATTTATTCTAAAAGATTGACTTGCATCTCAATATTTGATTAATCGATTTATTCACAGCATAGCATTGGTTCTGTGTCTGCTCGAATTTTCTATTAATTAATTAACTCTGTTTCTAATCTAAATTCTTTAGTAAGGTTGGCATGATGACGGCAGTCTGTTTTCTAATTTTTATGCGTAATGTTTGTTGTACCATGTAGAACAGCAGAACACTTTCAATGGGTATTTATACACCGAAGGTATCTTGGATTTGTTACTTTAGTTGTAACACGAAGGGTCAAAGTACTCCCAGAAAGTTTAGGTAAATAGAATCGCCGTCTGTTTAACTAGAGTTTCTCATATGTCAGTGTTTCTGTCCCTCCATTCCGTTGACTGTTTCCTGCCTACCCATCTATCTAAGAGCCTTCACCTCAACCTCAAGCTTGAATATCAATGCGAATAAGATAGAAAGCCTATTCTCCACGCCTACTTTCTTAGATAATAGATAGAAATTAAAAGGAAAAGCTACGGTTACGTTTGCCTAAACTCAATGTACAGCTTAAAAGAGGATATCGATTCCCGGATTGCTGGCTATAGAGATTATGAGAGATTATGTGATGGGTATCCATGATTCGATCTAATACGAATGTAACTTTCCTTCACGTTTCGCGTTTCGCTTAAAATTAAATTATTCTGTAAATCCCTCAGCAAATGCACTGTGGCTGCGGCACAAGTTGGCTAAAGAAAGAGCAAATAAATTAAGAATATGTGAATGCTTTTTATGCACTTTAAATTTTTTTTTTTGCTAAATGGCGGCGACTTATACTTTTCATATAAAGTTGAATGCACGCTATCGCTGGCTACTGGACAAAATTACATCATTTCCTGCTTATAAATTTTCAGTGTGTAAGTGAACTATGTAGACATTTTCTCTGCCGCAATCGAAATCGAAACAAACGCACATGAAAAGCAGCAAACGAATAGTAAACGATTGAAAAGAGACGAACGAGACAATGATGAAAAGAAGTGATGCGTCTTTAGGCTTACGGATATCAATTCAACAATTTATTCGTTTTTTAATCGCTTTTATATACATATTAATATTTTACATTTTTTAGAATTAACTGCCGCAGAATGTATTAAAATATTGAATATAATGCTGCAATTATTTATTAAGTTTGGACCAAGTCTACGCTTGAAGAGTTGATCACCTTACACACAGCTGTTTCCTTGAAATAACTTGTAACTTATTTTGTACAGACAAAGCCTACTTATTATGCCAAGCGTTTTATAAGAGCTACAGGTTCTCACATGTAGAGTTGTCATAAGATTATATCTATTTATTTATATAAATATATGTATATATATATATATATATATATATATATATGTGTATATACATGTATAAATATCTACTACTATAACGATGCTTTAGAGGCATTTAGGCTGCTCCGTTATACTTGGTAAAGAATTATTCAATTCTACCTGTACTGACAACTCGTAAAGAATATTTGTTATGCACATTCTAAAGTTTGCTTTGTCGCATTGCCTTTGTGTCAACCGCATATAAATATCTTAACTTTATGCATTTACTATATTTATTTTGTTTTATGTAAATTGCCGCACGCTGGTGGTTAAACTGCTGTTTTACCTTTTTATTTAAATGAAAACGCAACCATAATATATTTAAGTTAAGGCGAGCCGCCATTTAGTTACACAATTATGCAATCCCTTCAGTCCCTTCAGATTAATATCTATATCGTATCGCTGTAGTTCATTTTGTCGAAGAAAGTGCTTATAATTATTTTGAAATTTTCGATTTTCTTTCAAGGCTTCTTAGCTTTTATTGTTATCGTAAGGCGACATATCGCGAAATTGAAAATCACTATTGAAACCTCTTAACAGCATGGATCTACCATGGATCAGTTTCGTATCTCAATTTTTGAAAATTAAACAATTTTTTCTCTACATAGAGGGGACTTGACAGTCACGATCATTATGACTCGGAATCTTGCATGTATCCCAATGGACAAACCAATAAGTGTGGAGAAGGGTAAGGGAATAGGACTGGTTGGAATCACGACTCTTGAACTCATAAGCAATCCCTACAAGCGAACTCGAGTTTAAAATATTGTAATGGACCTCGACGAAAAGCCAGAATCCTCTGTCTATCCGAACTAGGTTCTCAAGCTTGTCAGTAATGGAGGCAGAAAAAAGCAGATAGAGTTTTATATTAAAACAGTTGTAGTGCCTTTCTCTGCCATCTGTCGACGCATTCACCCCAAAGCATTGATAAATACAATCTAATTAATAAAGAACTGGCAGATAAGCGGACATTGGTATAGGAGTCAGAGACTTGCATTTATCGGTAGTGAATGAGAATACAGATGAATGTAACGAAATCCATTAAAGACATGTTAGAGAAATCTTAGGATTATCAAAAGTAAGCAAAAAGGTAAGTGGACATGAAACACATACATATAAGTAAAGCTAAAATCAATGGACAAACAGAAACACTGGCATAGACAACATCACTAAGTCGATTCAGAATTGTACGCTAATCACCATTTCGTGTACTTTTCGCACCTTGGGCTTATGGGTGAGTGTTAAGCTAAAAGTTAATGCACGAACAGAAATACTAGCATAGACAACATCACTAAGTCGGTCCAGAATCTCATGCTAATCACCAGTATGCGTACTTCTTGCACCTTACGCTCATCGCTAAGTGTTACAAACCGAATAACGAATTTGAAATGCTCTCTGAGTGAATTATGAACATTTATAAAAACATGCTTTTCCACAAAAGCATGTAACGAAGAATTCATTAAAAATTCGTTATTCGTATTTTATTTAATTGTTATTTTATTCTCTTCATTCGTTTTTCTAATTGTTAAAATTGATTTATTTCCATTTATTATGCATTTATGTGATGTTCGAAATATCGCATGAACATGTACGTAAAGCCTGAATATCAGCCAACTAAGTGAACAAAAAAAATTGATGTGAGAGCTCTTGAATATATCATCACACACACACAATGAAGTGGTAATGGGTTTGTTCTCACGTTTTACAATTCTGACAAAATGATGACTAGATTCTTACACGTTCAACAATAGTTTGATTTATTATTTAACCGCACACATTATATCATATGTAAAACGACTATTTCAAGTACAAATACATAATAGATGGAAAATTCAAAGATTTTTATCAATCCAGATAAGCAGCAGAGTTAGTTAAAGTGAGAAAGTAAGTATGTGTTAAGAACTCTGGTAGCAGAAGCTATTTGGACTGATGGACTTGTAGAAATCAAAATAAAAGTTGCTCCGTTTCAATTAAGTGGTACGAAATTCAATGGAAAAATCTGGTACATAACATAAACGACGAGTTGTACGTATGTCCATCCGACTGTATGCAGTTTGGCATAAGCTTTTTGAATCGGTGTTTTTGGGGCATACGATCGGATTGCTATTCACTTCTTTAACTTGTAGACGATGAATACAGATATATGAATATCACGGGTGGGTGTATTGGCCGTCTGTCTACTCCTCTCGAATCTTTCATGTCAATCGAGTTGCACTTATGTCCACCCGACCATATTCAGTTGGGCATTAGCTTTTCGATTCGAAACGAATTTTAATTCGGTGTTTTTTGAGCATACGATCGGATTGCTATTCATTTCTTTAACTTATAGACGGTGAATATCACGAATGGTAGGTGGGTGTATTGGCCGTCTCTCTACTCCTCTCAAATCGTTCACACATACATATTCGCTTTTTTAGCTTTCATTTCGTATACAAAAACTGTTAGAAACTTTTATAATAACTATTAAGAAATATTTTCTCTCTAAAATAAAGTTATCATTAAATTCTTATCTTATTTAATATTATGCGAAATCTGTTTGAGATATAAATTTCATTTGGGAAATTGTGTTCTTTTGTTCATTTCGAAATGGAATGAAAACTATGTGCATAAAAACAAAAAGTATAAAATTTTTTTCTTTGTGTTTACGTTTGTTTGTACTCTTTCTGCGCAATTTAATTTCAAGTTTTCCTTTTGATTTTTATACCCTACACACCAGTTGTGGTAAAAGGCTGCATTAAGTTTGTGGGGAGATATGCAGCACCCAAAATGAGTCGAGATAATAAATACACCGTTCATTATACCGATCGATTCAGAATCTCTTAAAACGATCTAACGGTCTGTCCGTCTGTCCGCCTTCTATCCTTGTGTTAAACTACAGATCGTATTTTCTGATATGTTTTGATGAAATTTGATGCACCGAGATCGTTTTTGGCCTAAAGACGAGCACCACTGGAAATAGTGCGAATCGGACGACTTTTTCAACTACTTTCCATAGCGCGCTTGATTTTGAAAAGGCGTCGTATGAATAACTTTGGAATAGTTTAGGGTATTTAATGGTGGGCTGTGGCCCGCTACAGTCTCTTCACTTGTTTCATTTATTTACTTATTTTTTGTTTTTGCTCAAAACTTGAAACACATGCAAGTTAGATTGCATGCCATGGTTTGGTATTTTTTTTTTTTTTTTGCTCTCCATTGTTTAAGAAATCATTTTTTAGCGCTAAACAAAATCACTCCACTTTAACTCGCGTGTAATCGTTAGCAAAGATGTGAACATTGTGCAATGGATTAAAGTGAAAATTCTAAAAATGGAGAAAATTCTCTTCAAAATGAAAACGTCTTTTACGCCACATCACGTCAACGTTTGAATTAAAAAAACAAAAAAAGGAATCTTACGAGACAATTTGTCCATAGTTAGGGGCCGATTTACCCAATCCATGTTGAATCCTCTGTACCGCATAGAAAGATAAGAAATCGGGGAGATTTGAACGCAACATATGCATAATTTAATCAATATTTCAAAGGTGAGACAAAATACAAAGACCTTCAAACCATTAAAAAATACGAATGGAAAAAGTTGTGCAGAAGTAGGTAATTATTTGAAATCACGCTTAAGGCGATAATATTTTCAATGTCATCGTGTTGTTTTAAAATGTTAAAGAAACTGTGAAATAATGCAGATTTTAATAACTCTTTGGCTTAAAGGGTTGTTCTTAAAGGGTTACTACGAATGGGAAACCATCATAAAATAATATCAGTTAATGGGTTGTGTTGTCATTTGAAAGGACAAAAAACAATAAGAAAAATTACGGACGCTTAGTGAAGGCCAAAGATCGTGTACACATTACCTTGACTAAATTATCATATTAGGCTGCTCTTAGACAGGCTGATCTTAGACAATAAATTGCACTTTTCCTCAAAAGGAAAGAAATTAAATTCGATTTGAGTGCAAAATATTGTCGACCATCATACGCGCATTAAATTAGTTTTGAAGGACCTACGACGTTTATGAATTCCCCGGGGCGTATGAAATTTGGGTGGATTTTATTTGTTTTAATAAAAAAAATATTGGTCTACATGAGTATGTATGATGACGCACAGACACACTCAAAGAGGGTAATATATGAGGTGAAAAGATTGCTGTAATCTTCACCGACATTCACCGACACCTGTAAGTGGTTCTACGTTGTAGGATGTGGTTGCCGACGGAACGCCCAAAATGTTCAACTTTATTGTTTAATTATCAATTAAATGCCCGTAAGTATTCCTGACGACTTCCAATCTTCTCTCTAATCTTTTGCAATCGCAGGCTTTCAAGCAAGTAACCAAGAGCAGGCTTATAAAAGAACAAGTGGATTAAGCCCTTGAGAACTCTATTTTAATCAAGAACACCTAATACGTGTAGACGCATAGAATGCATCGGGATATTTCTCATCTATAGGTAACGACCACACCCTCTCACTTTTTATGCTTCAATCGAACGTATTCGCTAACCATACTTTCAAAAATTTCCCAAATATTTTCAAAAATTAAGAAAAGAATTTTGCCCATCAGACAGAATTTTGAAAAATTAGAAATATTGTCTACGAAGGCCTACGAGATTTACGTCTGGCATATGTACGATATGTAACTTGGCACTCAAAGCAGTGACATATCCATTTTGAGCGATTTTAGACTACACGCGGACTATCAAAATTCAGAAGCAAGTGCTCGAATATCCTCTTATGGAGACTTAAGATGAATCTATTTTTAAGTTCAGTTATAACATACGTTTAGCGTCACAGTTAGGGCGCTCTTTCCCAGCATTGTGCCAGAGTTTCTACCCAACATCCTGATTAATATGATCGAACAAGTTCCGCAGTCATCGAACACCGCTCTTCTGACTAAATCTTCTAACCACTTTTTTTTTTGGTTTGGATATAACCAATAAAAGCAGGGGATGTCCCTCATTCATGAACCCCATTGACTGAGAAAGAAAGAAATAGAAAGGTGATGATGGCCATCGAGCGGGACGTGGTGTGCGCAATCGATAAGTGTTATTGCTTTAGCGACAGAGTACTCACAATAGTTGTGACTAAAGAAAAGTGTACCACATTTGAGACTTAAATCCGGGAACACTAACTTGGTAGTCACGGTTCTTACATAGTCGGCTATATATAAAAGATAATTCGCAGACAAAGCCATGGCTCAGTCACCTTAAGAATAATCAATGGCTCACGAAGTAGCTTGCAAGGCAGAGGCATTTCTCCAAAGGCGGTAAGGACAGTTTTCTCTAACATTCACAGACCACTTAGAGACATAACTTCAGTGCGTTAACCAGTTGGCTGTCATGACCTCTTTGAAAAATGATGTCGCGACAATTAAACGATGACGAGTACATTCGTCAAAGACAGCCGACTAATTAAGAGGATATCGGACTGCGAGTTCTGCTTGCTACAAACGGACAAATAGATCTTGTGCAGCGTCTACGTAATACCAATTTTAAGAGATAATTGCATTTTTTTTTTTATGTGCTCTTTCTCTAGGGCGAAAGCTGATAAATAGACATCGAGCTCTATTGATACGTTTCTTGAAATGGAGAGAAAAGTGCTTTACCCACTAAAGACTTATAACACTTATAAGGAGAGCGTAAAAAGTGGCATATAATCACACATGCATACATGCATGTCTGAAAAAGTACACATATTCATATTTGTATTTGTAAATGCATGGGAAGATTGCTGTTGCAAACACACTCATTATAACACACTCATTATAAAAGGCAAGCAAAAAGTCATAAACTACAAAATTCTAAGTAGGATCGAACGATGAACAAGAAGAAGAAGAAGAAGAAGAAGAAGGGTTGAATGGAATAAATTAAAAAAATTTGCTACAGTGTAAGAGCGTAAGAAATGTAAGCCAAAAAAAAAGACCATTAAATAACCATATTTTGTAGATTAAATCTATTCGCGCCGATCATCGCAATACGCATACGAAAGCATATGTTTGTTGTTTTGTGCTGCTTTAATACATTTTTCTCTTTTTTTTTTTTTTTAACTTTTCTGGAATTGGTTTTGGTTTTTTGTTATTGCTCGTGCCGTTGTTGTTACTGCTGTTAGATTTTATGACGAAGCATTGAAGTTTTGCAGACACATCATCACTGCGCTCACAGAGTAGTCATAAAAAAAAAAAAAAAATAAATAAAAAAAAAAAATAAAATAAAAAAAGTGAGAGTCATTAAATTTTTTATGTTGTCAAGGCCGTCTAACAGAATTTTATGTCTTTTGTAAATGTTGTGTGGATGTAAAGCAATCTTTTGACGAAACACTTTTACTTTTGTTTGTTTGTTTTTTCCTTTTCCTTTTCTTTTACTTTTTATTTTTTATTATTTATTCTGTTGTTGTTAAAAAGATGGCTCTTTATCTCAGTTCAAGGACATGTAATTCTAAATTGCTGACTTAAATGATACACATTTTCCTGCGTGGATCTTTTCTCAGTTTATATGTTAAAAGTTCATTGGCGACCTAATCGTTGTCGTCAATGCCCTTCGCACCCTTTTCCCTGCACATTTTCTTTTGATCTTTAAATCAATGCCTTGCATACATTTTATATTTAAAGATTTATTTGAGTTTGCATGTGTGTGCGTGCGTGCGTGCGTGCGTGCGTGCTTGCATTACAGTTTTGCAATGCATTTGCATTAGCCATGCGAGTCGTTTGCTTTTCTTTGGATATAACATTTGAACGTCTTAAGCCATTCTTCACTATAAGAGCACAGAGGAGCGAAAAAAAATCAAAGAATAAATGAGAAATAAATCCCTCAGACACTTTATGAAAATCGTTTTGAAAAAATGTCAAGTAATTTTTATAAAACCAGCACTTGTTGTTATGCTTCAGCATCAATTTTCCTCTTGCTTGCTTTTGCTTGCTACTCTTTTTCAGCTACCAGATTATTTCCAATTTCAAAGCACATAATATTGACTTGGCTGCAAAGCAATTTCGTTGCACTGCTTTTCTCAATTATGGGTGACACAAAGGGCGAAATATTTTTCCTACCAACCCATCAATCTATATATGAGCGGTATTTTTGTATTAGTTTAAGTGTCCGGGCTATGAACGACTTGTCCGTTATAAATAGTTTTTCATTTTGAATTCTTGTTGGGTTTTAGATTAGATTACAGTTTTTTTTTTCCTCTTTTCGCTCTTTCTTGATATCAGAAAAATATAAATATATTCATGTTCGTCTGTGTATACGCATCGGTAACCATATTGTGTTGCGCACATTCAAACACACGATGTGTATGTAATATATATAGAATTGATTCACGTTGTTATGGATGAAAGTTTCTATTTCTACTTAAGTTTAAGAATTTGTATTATTGTGTACCAGCTTATGGCTGGGATTTGTTTTTCTTTCTTTCTTCTTCTTTTTCAAGAAGATTCGAGAATGCATTCAAACTTGATTGAATGCTGCCAGCTCCACGAAATGTCGAAAGACATTTTAGTAAAAATAACTTACACTTAAAAAAGAAGCAAATTCTCTCGGTTTGCTTTTTTATATCCAATAAAAGGAAATGAAAATATTGTGCGGTATAAGGTCTTCTCTGAAATTATTAATATTTAGGATAACATTCTCTGGTTTATCAAAACAAAAAACATAATTCATAATTTTATAACCGAAACAAAACAAAAAATAAATAATCCTTTGAATTGAATGCGTACACAACATAATGTGCTTGCACGTATTCCGATCAGCGGTAGGTATTGGTGAAACTGATAAAGCAATGCGAAGTATCAATGTACACTGCGGTTAAATTCGACGCTGTTGACCTTTACCTATATAGAATGACCTGCAGCGTTCCACACACAGACACATATATGATATATGCTTCAAGAATATACTAACCACGATCTAATCTAACGTGAAAATTGCTTATTGTAATCCGAAAGAGGAACACTTGCCTTGTCACTTGCTTGCTAATCATCCGTCGAAAGACGATGAAGTGAAAACTGTAACCTTTCGCTCAAAACCTATACAAACTTTCATTACGCAAATATCTAATGCATGTAATGGATGTCATGAGTACCTTGCAGTTCGATTCTTTCATTTAGGTATGAGTGTGTTATTTAAGAATTTGGGACGAGCAAGAAAGAGCAACAAAGAAAGAGCGAAACAAAACATTCTTTCAAGAACAGAGGTTGGGTAATAGCGTTTTGTATTTGTAATGCCTACGTGTAAGCATTGCACACGCCGCCTTTTTCTATCTACGAATGTACACAGCATGACATATAGGCCGCCATTTAGCCAAGAGAAAGAATTTACAAACTTAGTTTTCAGGCACTGGGTGTGGCAACCTTGTATACTTAGATAATAGGTAAAACGTAAGTAAGCGGGTCTTGGAAGACAATAAGGTAGAACCATTTTTTTTTTATAAGAGGGCTTTGGTTAATAAACAGAGAGAAAGTGAAATTTTATGGTCTATATATTGCTACACTATTGATATCTTGTTTCGTTGTTTGGTGATCAGGCACTCAGAGGTGTCTCCTATACCTATAAAAACTAACAAAGCAGCGGTTAGGTTAGGAGAAGCAGTGGCTAAGGATGGGAGAGGTTGTGACTTCACAAATTGGAATCTTGAAATTCTTTTCTTTTTTTCCCAATGACCAGTCCTTTAGGTGTATTTCCTATGTAAACAAACAGGGTAGTGGTTAGGAAGAAGGAGAGGTAGAGTAAAATGGGGTATGAGAGAGTTTGGCATCGGCTTTCACATAATCGCGGCCACAAGCTAAACGTCATTGAAGTGTGCTAGACCTCGCTGCACACATTCTCTGCCCATATATCTTTAGAATTCAATCAATCTAGAGTTAATTGCGGACGAATCCGCGTCTTGTTTTCTCAGACAACTTTATTAAACAAGCCGTAGGTGAAGGCAACGAAGGGTGCGGAGATGGTGACGTGTCTTCAAAGTTCAAAGTTATTGCTGAAATTATACCGACATCTCTAACTTCTTTTCGAATTCAGAATTTGAATAAATTGTTTATCCCTGTCATAGAATAAATTATCTTCAAAGTTCATCTTTCCACCTCAAAGTTCAAACAATAAATGGTTAAATAGCCTGAACTTTGCCGATCAAGTCCAAATCTTGCATCTTTTTCTTCGTTGACGATGCAATTAATGATAGAAGAAATATATTTCATAGTAAGAACAAGAAGAAGAAGAAGATTATATTTATTTAATTTTATAAATTTTCCCATACATAATAACGACAAACAAAAGCAAAAATGGCGATTAAAAATATTAATCTATCGTTTTCCATGTGGCGCTTTAAAGTGTGTTTGTATTTCAAAGAGAATAATATGTGTACGAAAGAGTAAACCGTTGCAAAACTTTCAATAGACATAAAGAGAAAAATGTTAAAATATAAAGAAAAAACTTTGTTTCTCTCTTATGAGTGAAGACTCTTTTAATAAAGCACAGGGCGCGTCAAGTGGTATTTAATATGCCAAATAGTTTGAATATTTTTAACGTGTGTCTGAGAATAAAGTTTACATTTTCTATTACATTTTTGCGGTTAACAAAAGCAGTATAGTGCAAGTAATTGCTTGCTAGAAGCAATTCGCATTCTAATGATGCAGAGTCAAGTTTCTTTCCCTAGAAAGTACGAGCTGCAATCAAGATCGTATCGAAATCATGTCACTGCCAACCAAATTTATTGCAAAAGCCAAGCTTTTACTATTAGGCCGTAGAACATATTTAGCAGGAAAGAAGTAAGCATACCATGTTTTTCTTTCAATCAATTTTTTAACATCGCGTGTCAGCAAAAGTGTGCACCTTTTTCCCTGGGTATTTATTTCTATACCCATCACCGAAGGATGAGAGGTATATTCATTTTGTCAAAACACACCCTAAAGTGCATATATTCTACATCAGCATCACACTCTGAATCGATTTAAGCTTGTTCGTCTGTCCGTCTGTACAATGTGTGCTGCAAGGATTCTTCTGACCGCAAAAATAATGCCGTCCACTTTAAAATTGACAGAAATATTGGAAGTTCTTCCACGCAGGTCGGTGTTGAAAATGGGTCAAATGGGTCGAGGGACATGCCTGCAGTGTCCCGCAAATTGAAAACACCTCGGTTTTACAGAAAGAATTAAAAATTGGTTTTTTGCTCACTACTCATAAACTTCAGCACATAAGTATGGAAAAGTTTAAATGTTTATTCTATGAATGATGCTGTAGTACTTGCCCAAAAATGGAAAAAAGTGGCCTTGGCTAGCCAATGTTATAATAGTGTATCAATATTTAAATTTTTTGAATACCTTTGTAACGCGACGAAGAAAGCTTCAAAAACCCCTTAAAAATTCTTTGCCAGTTTCAAATTCAGACTTCACCTACGCGCGTCCGTCCGTTCGTGTGTCCATGTGTCCGTCTGCTCGACCGTGCGGTATTATTCTCCCGTCAGCGAAAGTGAAGATATCGCCTACAAATTTGCAAAACAAATTTGGAAATGACCCACACATTTTAGAAAAAAAACGCCTTCAACGCCTACACGCCTATGCAATAAAAACTTTTGTTTTGAAAGTAGAAAATATCAGCAGCGCCCAGTCTCTATTACTGAGTATAAAATTTTGTTCTTCCCTTGTTTTTTTTAAATCTTTTTTCGGATAACGATGGTGGACATAAAAGATTCGGTCCCGACCGAATATAATTTTCTTACTCGTTTTACTTTTGTACATGGTAAAGAAACGACCCAAATTAGTTCGAAGCAAGTGATAAACCTACGCCCGGTAAAATTATTATTAGAGTATTGCTACTCCTCTCTGGGAGTGAGGACGAATTTCAATTGTTTTCAAGCCCAACACGACAACGCTCAACATTTTTAAGCACATTGCTGCAAACTATGTGGTATGAACAAGTGTGAACAGGTTTCTAAAAAATTCCTATAGTATATGTAATGGATACGTTCCCCCTTTTTTAACCTGGTTTTATTGCAATAGATTTGGACGGTGATCTTAAAAGAACTACACCTTGCACTCTTCCATCCACCAACTAACGAATGGAAAGATGCTTATTAACACTCCCCATTGGCGCGTAAAGGGCACATATTCTTTGTTAATCCATGTCCGTCCCTCTGTCTGTTTATTATTGGAACTGTTAAGATTCGAAATGTTAGTCCAAGAATTCCGAATTTGTTATAAGATATTTTGTAAGCTGACGGGAATTATAAATGAGAACGTGCTCCCAATCACTGCGGGAATATCTCCTACACCTATAACACGGCATGGTCGGAGATAAATGGGCAACAAGAATGCAGTTCGATAAGAGAGCACTCACCGTCATAATATTTAAAAGAAGTTTTCTGAGTAGCTTCTAAATTGAAACAAAGAAATTTCATACCCAGATTACATTCAGATACAGTTCAGGGTATTATCCACCCATTCATCACGTGGGAGGCCATGGAGGCAATTCCTTGCCTTGCAAGTCATAGAAATTCCGGGTAAATCTTCTCTATGCCTTCCCATCCTGTCTCTACCTTTATGAAAACTTTTAAAAAGGCAAAAAGATTCATCTATCAAAGCTAAACACTTGCACGTACATATTTCAAAAGAAATGGAACATTATTACCTACATACGAGCGATTGTGTTTCTTCTTTTTGGGAGCACATAAAATTCATAATTTACAACACTTTAAAAACATCATTTTGCTTAACAAGCAACGTTACTGCAGCCGTGCCGGGGTTCTCCTCTGCGCGCGGCTAATCACACGACAAATCACAATTTTAAATGGAAATTTAGTTACGTCTGCTCTCTCTCTCCGTTATATTTTCATCATGTCCTACTGAGCGAGACGTGGATGGCAATTTTCGCATAAATAACGCCAATCAAATCGCAATAATGACAAGTAATGATGGAAACGACCCAAGTTGATGTGTGACAACCACTTAATTCTTCATAAATATATGTAGACATAGAGAGACTAATAGTCTCTAAAAAAAAAAAAAAAAAATAAATAAATAAATAAAAAAAAAATATAAAGTTTTGCAAGCAAAATTAGAAATTTTCGAGTATGAAAAGTTGTTGCTGTAAATGAGTTTATGCCAAAATTACTAACGACCTCATCGTTGCCTCACAAAAGCCTATGCCTTTCTATTTAAATATACTTTTAAATATTTCTTCCCCTCAATCAACAGATGTATGGACAGATAGACAAGTTTGCATAGAAAATAAGACAAATTTTAATGAAAAAGTTTTTCTTCGTTCCCTTCATCGGTATATTTCACCTTAAAAAATCCGCGCGCAAATGTATTTTGTATAAATTTGTTTGTTGTGGCGAATATCGTACGGTTTTCCTACATTAAACATTTAAGTGCGAGTTTCTCGCATCCCCTTCTAACACAAAGAATGCTATGCTTCTGCTATGCTTTAGAATTGCTGGTATTACGTCTGATATGGGTTATAAGAAGAAGTAGAAGCAGAATTGAAACGCATGCACATATACTGTAACAATGATTAAAAAAGTTTCTTACAAAACAAACTAAAATTCGCTAAGGCGTGATGTGATGCAAAATTCCCCCTCAACGTCCCTCTCTCATAATATCATCTAATTTTCTATGTGAATATAAAGCTAAAGTAACGAATTTTTATTTCTTTTTATAAAGCTGCTCCATCAAACAGCACAAGCACACACATGCACACACATACACACACACACAAGTGAAATTTTTTCATTTTATTTCCCTCTTTTAGTTCGCTATCTCACTCATCTTTACGTATCCAACGAATATTAGACAATGCGCGTTCATAATAATGATGCGCTCCGTTAAATTTGCCAAAAGTTTTGAATAATTTTTCATTAATAATGGCTTTCAGACTTGATCCTGTTGTTTAAGTTTCAGAATTTGACGGGAATTTTATTCAATATCGTGTTTTTTTTTTCATTCATCAGCCTGATGCTAGACAGTGGGCTTAAATCTTACAAACGGGCTAACAAATAATTTAAATCGAAATGTGCGAACTCAATAGAAGAGACAGTTAACGGTTTAATAGCTTTCCACCGCTTAGAGTGTACTGATGGACATCGTGCGAATTACGTTTATTTTACAAAATCCAAATAATATTTTAGTCCCAACCTAGGGCTACGTTAACGATTTATTAGTTAATTTTTTTTGTTTTGTTTTTTGGAATGTAGAGCTAATGACATGGTCATGACTAACTTAAGAAGTTGCTGTGCTCTGCCCGATCATATAATTATTTCTAGAAGATTTTACAGACGATAATTTCGCTATATGTTATATATAATATAACGTATAATATGTCAACCGTTAAGATTTTATCTTTCCGTTGGAGCTTTATTTGAACCCTAAAGAAAGAGATTCGGTTACGGTCTTCCCGTATTTCGCAAATGTGTGATTATCGAAGAAAGTTGATGTTTTTTACAAGAAAAATCTAAGTCATAGCTCAAGCTGGGATGTAACCCATCCCTCCCACCCCATGCAAATTAAATGTAGGAGATGTGCTCAAACAAAAAGGTGACCTTTCAAATTTCGGGGCCTACGTACTTTCAATTTTCGAATTTTCGACCCATGAGAGAACCGAGTCCTGCCAGAACTTGAGGTCATACCCAAAAGCGCATATTATAGGTGCTTCCACAAGCGCACTGTGGCCAAGAGGGACTACTTTGAAAAATAAAAATTCCCTTTGGTTGAACGCATCTTGCGTAGTGAAACCTTACAAGCTTTTGTGAGTGATATCCAGTGCCTAGGGTCCCTTCGGTTTAGAACCTACAAACAATCGAAACAGTCGTTTGTTTATGTATGTTCCTCGTATGTAGTATTCGTTCACAGAGTAGTTCACTACTCAGAGAGTTCACTATTTTATGTTTGCTAGCTTGTGTGGCCATCGTTTGGATAAGAACTAAATTTGATAGGCCATGTTTGGAATTGTTGAGGGACAAATGCGGCAAATTTCGTACTGACCTGTCATTGAAATCCTTCATAAGTTTAAGATTTGATGGCCAATTAAAAATAAAAGTCTTGACCACAAGATCAATGAGAAGTGATTTCAATATTTCTGATAGGTTTACGTTTGCTTTGAAGAAAGTTGTACTTTTCCGTTTATTATCGAAGCATTTACGACCCAATTTCTAGCAAAAAAGCAACTGAATATCAAGATATTTTATATTTCTTTTCTGTTTGTTCTTCATTTTTTTGTTTAATAAGATGAAAAATAGGGAAACTTCGGCTTAGCAGGAAACTATTTATGACGAATGACTGAAGGAAGTATAAAAAAAAATCCAGTAAAGTGTGCGTCACATGTTCCACTGTACTCGCTTTTTATACCAAGGATTAGCTGCTTTTGTTTATCTATCGTTGCGCAAAACACAATTTGCATTTTCCCAAAACAACCACCACCGTACCCTACGCTTTCATAACAATCACCATCAAGCAAAAGAAGATTCATTCATCTGTACATTGTACGTTCGCCACTTTGGCTTGACTCTCAAGGCGAAAAAATGAGGAAATACTTTCTCCTTTTGTGTGTGTGTTTGTGTGTGTATTTGTGTGTGCATACGTACAATATGTAAGTGTGCATGTGCATAGAATTTAGTATTCTTGTGCAGCATCGAATGCGCCATTTGCAATATTTGCTTTTGAGCAATATGACGCACATTACTCTATATATGCCAAAGAAACTAAAAACAAAAAAAAGAAAGAAAAAAAAAAAAATAAAAGAAAATTTAGAAAAATAGAACCGAAAAAAAAAGTTCAGCAAAACGAAAAAGTTCATAATTCCGTTTGTTTGTTCATTTCTCTGAACTTCGTTACACGTCTAGGTCTGTTCATACGTACACACACCCATATCCACATATTTGTGTATGTGTAGATAGATCTTCTACTTATTAATTTTCACCATTATTACGTCTCGGTCCTGGTATGATTTTGTTTGCATTAGTTCGTGTTTTTGTATGCGTATAGTGTGTTTTATACGCTGGGCTAGAGATACGTTTCATTAATTAACTTGAATAGTCTCAATGAGGGGTTTACACGTAACAACAATGCATAATTTATCTTAAATTTCGTCTGGGATTTTTTTTAGTTTTCCATCATTTTTTTCATTTTCTTTTATTTTATTGCACACTTTTCTTCTACATTTAATGAAAGAATTCATTTATAAGAGACTTTTTTTTCTTATTTTCGTTAGAGAGAAAACAAAATATTGAAACGATATCGTACCAGTTGTACTGAGTACTAAAAATTCTATCAAGATGGAGCATAATATTGCAGAAAGCAAAACTAATGAAATGAAGAAAGTTTCAGTTAAATGATTACACGCTAAGGTTATGAACACAATGTCGATGAAACAATGAAGCGTAATTTTAACCTTGGGTTAAAATTTAACGGAAAAACTTGGAAAATTTAAAGAGTTTGTAACCATATTAGGTGAACAGTAAGGGCGTAGGAATGGCCACCGATCGAAAAACGTGGTCCGTCCTTCGCAATATCTAGAGATTTTTTTTCTTTGTTTTTGATGTGACCCATCATTCAGGGAATGTCCTCTACTCGTGTAATGCGGTGACTGTCAGAAAGAAGTGAGGAAAGAGAGAGATAAAGAAATAAATAAGGAGGTGGCGGCCGCAGCCTAGTGAATGTGTGGCCACTTTACAAATGTAACGACTAAGCACTCACTTCAGCTACGACCAAACTAAACTCTACCGCGCTGAGATCTGAATCCACGACCATTGACTTGGTAGAGTCGTGATCCCTACCTACTTGACTACTCATGCGGATATGAAACTTCATTGGGTTCAACTTCATAAGATTACCAGATGCTAACAATTCCTTTTACAAAATGGTTAGTGAAAAGAGAAAGGAGAAGGAGGAGGAGGAGATTTTACTCAGCTTCTCCACAAGCAATCGCACTAAATTTATTTGATGATTAATATCTAACTGAATGTTAACTCGGCAAAGGATCGTAACATCAACATCGACGGTAATTAAATGAGTTATAAAAAAAGTAAAGGCGCGGCGAACATAGACATAGAGTTAGCCAAGTGAATAGATATCTCTTTTCGTTGTCCATTACCTCTGTAGTTCGTAGTCATGAGTCTCCTTGAAGACTGAAAATTCAATGCCAGAAAAGACCCTGCAAGTGATCAAACGATATCTGCTTTCTCTGCTAATTTTTTCATTTCAATTTTTATTATGTGGACACGTATTTGATCAGCCTTAGATTTAGATGAATAAAGAGAGCTTGACCTCGTTTGCCATATCAGAAAAGTGAAAACTTACCTTTGAAGACATTACGGTTATCTTCATGATCTCCCGGCACAAAGGTCGGAAAGATTGTTTTAGACCATAGTGAGCGGATATGCAACCCAGGAAGCCCTGGGCCCAGAGCCCTAATAATAATAGATTCACGTCAACCGTACCTTAGTATTTGTGGGCAAAACGAACTCTTTTATGGTTGTTGTTTTCTGGAACGTCACAAACCCTTTTATGTATGTAGCATACTTGTTGTTTACTGTAATAATAATTTTGTGCAGACGTACGCTATTGAATATAGATAAGGTATTGCTAACAATCAGACAAAAACTATATTAAAAATAGTGAGAGAAACAAAAATGAAAAAATGAAAAAATGAAAAAATGAAAGAAAAAAAACCGTCAAAACATTCATATTTGTATTCAATCAATATTGCCGGGACACCTAAGTGTACACAGTTTGTGGAGAATGATTTTTACTTCTAGACATTGATAAGTAAGTTAAAAACGATTGAGGCAACGGCAGACAAAAGTGTTTCTACATCACGTTTTTGTCTTTTTTTTTTTTATTTTTTATGGAGAACAATAACAAGGAACGAATTCGTGTTGAAAAAAAAATCTGGCGGGAAGGTTTGGAGCAGCTTTATTATTACGGACATTCAGAGATACGTAAATTAAAGGAGATAAGTGAGAAAAGCATATTTGCGTTAGAACGAATCTTTGACACTCACCAACTGTTGTAAGCGCAAAATATTTTATTCGATGCAAGCCTCAAGTATTTCAAGTGGGCGTGTCAGTTCGCCGATCTGACTCATTCTTACGCCGACATTCTTAATTGATCTTTCAAAGTATTTATGTCAGACGCTAGATCAGTATTTATCTCTTGAAGACGTTTCCATAAACGGATCAGTCGTCCTTGGCCCAAGATGTTTGTTAACTTATTCCTCGTATTTTTATCAAATTTCTAATCCCAATAACTGCTACACCTTTTTGCCTTCGATCATTATTATGGAGGAATCGCACTCATCTAGAAATTTCATGTTCGACTGTCAATCACGAGACTGCGCCTATCAACTTTTTGTCTTAATATTTTGAATGGTGAACATTTCGAAAACGATCGCCCGGGGAGACAGAGCAATCATTAGGTGATGGCGCTTAAATCTACTCTGAATCTTAAGCTTATACTTTAAAAAAAATCTCTATTACGTAGTTCTACTCGTTTTAAGCGGAACAACAAGATTTTTCGTTCTTTGGCATAAAAAATTATCGCCAACAATGAAAACTTCAGCGCTCGCACTCTATGTATACAAATTTTACTATGCGACCTTTATTTTATAAATCGAACAATTCATCTAAAATGAAGTGAAGAAAAACGAAGGTAAAAATTTGTGGCAAATCAAGATCGACTGGATAAGGCCTTACGGTCCTATAGCGTACACCAGGTACAGCAGGTTTTATATTGCCGGCAGATAAACCGAAAATTTCTGCTCTCTTAGAAAGTATCGAGGAAACTGGACTTTACTCTTTCCTAGAGTCCCTTTGACACTAGAGTTTGTTTGTAGGTTTTATATAAGTGGGAGATAAACCGAAAATTCGTGTTCTTTTAGAAAATATCGAAGCACTTGGACTTAAGAGCCCTTCTATAGTCCTTTTGGCGCTCGAGTTTGTTTCACGTTTTACGAAAAGCGGAAAATCGTTCTTATTGGCTGACTTTATAATGAAAATCAAAAGGAAGCGAAAATTGCTTTGTATTCTCTGCCAACGATATTTACTTAATACGTACAGCGAAGATCCATCTGTTCGATAAACATTTTGATGCCATTTTCAAATCCAAAAAGTGAGTTACCACGTTTTTCAATTCAAGTTGATGGAAGGATGCAAGGATGAGGAATAAATTTGAGACTTCCAGGTAAAGTTTTGATTTCAAAAGACGAATAAGAGGCAACAAGGGGCTAATATTAGCTAAAGTGATCTCGTTTCTTATATTGATGAGAAGTTCGTATACTTTTGTAAAAACAAATACAGCTAAGACGGCTACTTTGCCAAGGCATGTCCCTGTGCTTTTTATTTTAGTAGAAACAACAAACACGCACAGTTACGCAAAAATTGAATTTTCAATTCAGTTCGAGAAGCGACTGTCATTGCATAAGTAGAGTCGCTCTTATCCTTCTGGTTTTCACTTAAGCTGCCTGCCAACGACTTTATTATCATATATGAATACTGACAGAATATTATACGACTGCGGCATAAATCTTTCATAAAATAGTTCTTGAACAAACTCTGAACACAGGCATCTCCATAGAGAAAGTACTTAATTTACTCATCAATGCCGTACACTTGAAAACGAACATAAACAACAAAATCTCTTGATGTCTCTATCACACAAGTCATGGCATTACACAGAAGTGTTTAGTTCAATTAACCAATGAAATATGAATTTTCAGTCAAGATAACGTATCGCTAGACGCAATTGACTCAATCATTTCGTACTGCTTGGGAGGAAATCCGGTTATATATATATATTCCTTGTAACAAGAAAATTTTGCAGCAAAATTTCAGGTTAGCTTTACGATCTTTAGGAAGATTTTTGTTTACAAAATATCTAGAGAGCGACTTATTCTTGAAAGTACTTTTAGATCAACTTAACTTATTCTCTGGCGGACAAAGCGTCTTGCCAAGATTTTATTTTAAGCAAACCATGAAATTTTCTAAAGTCTAATATTAGTTTGAAAATGAAAAAAACACTACGAGATAACCCGTAGCTGGCAGTTTTGATACATTTTTTTAAAATGGCCAATTATTCAAGAAATGTCCCCCATTCGTGCAATATGCTGAGGGCCAGAAAGGAGACGGAGAAGAAGTGAAGAAAGGGAATGATATATAGGGAGGTGGTCGCAGTCTAGTGGGTCTGTTATGCCTCTACCGATCGAACACTCACTATAGCTACGACTAAAGTAAACTCCACCGCACTTGAGATTTGAACAAACAAATATTGACTTGACCGCGATTCTCACCTACTCGGTTACGTTTTCTAATTACTGCTATTTACTGCTATTTACATATATTTAATTATCTAGAAAAAATATATAAGAGCATAACGATAAATTCCGCTTACTTCTGTTATTTTCGCTTACTTCTGCTATAAATCATGTTCGCTTACTTCTGTTATATCTCTCATTCCTCTTAAGTTCACTTAGGTTAACTGTGAGGCATTTACTATCTTCTAGAAGCTTAGCTAAACGATATTTTAATGTTTATAAGTAAGTAGCCAAGAGTCGACCGGAAAGCCAAATGACTTTGACTTTTGAAAGATGACACTGACCAGACACTGGGTTATTTCTTCTCAGATTAATCATGGAAGACGAACGAGAGATAGAGAAAGAAAGAGAGAGAGAGAGAGAGAGAGAGCGAGGGGAGAAGTGGCAAGGAAAAGGAGAACTCACTGCAATGTCTTTTTTTTTTTGCTAATCCGCCTTACACTCAAAGTATACGATTTAATTGAGGCAATTAACACGTCTTTTACGACCAATAAGAAAAAGGGTTAACAGTTGAGCGCGTAAAGAACAGACTGATTTATATTCGTAAACATCTCTTATCGCATAAACAAACTTATTGATTTATTCATATGTTTAGTCAGCTATTTATTCCGCTTATTCCACCATCCGCTCGTTTGATTTTCAAACTTATTTACGGCATTTCCCAATAGGTGCTCACCTAAAACTCGTAAACACTTTTTTATATGCGAATATTATTATGTTTCGTTTCGAATTCTTGCTATGCTGTTTAGCGTTTCGTTGACTTTGACTTTCTTTTCTACAAACAGTGACAGCTACTTACTTACTTACTTACTCGTTTACGCTAGTCTTTAAAGGTATAAGTGGTTTGGTAATTTTTTTTTTTTTTTTTTTTTTTATAACGTCACCAGTGTCATTTTTATAGGTCGTTAAATGTTGTTATAGTATATTAACAACTAATTATTTCTTTAATAACCCATAAATTTTATGACAAATAATAAATCATTTGGAGCAACAACTTGAGAAAAAAGAAGAAATAATAAAATAAACGAAACAATAATAGAAAAATAAATAAATATAATTTTTATATCCCTTATCCACCATACTGAAGGTATATCACTTTTCTCAGTCCATTCGTGTCACTTATATATAATTACAGAAGCCACCAATTATCCGCTTTCTAATTATAAATGAAATTTCTGAATGAGCTCGTCCCTCCGTCCGACTTTAGCGCATGTGGGTTCAATTTACAGGTAGATGTTTTATTTAACTATAACTCAAAGAGGCTATCCGCTAATGTAGGATATATTTTTTTTGAAACTTACTCTTGAGCTTTTTGCTCACAAGAGATAGCACTGATATATCTCATAAATCAATCAATAGAAATGAAACATAGAAAATCATCACGAATACCATTTGATTGACTGCGACTTTTCGATACTTTCACAGTATTTCATAGCAGTAAGTCGCAGTAAAGAAATTGGTGCGATGCGTAGCTCAATCACCCACACAAGTAAGTACACATGCCAGTTCCAAAGCTTCGACTGGCATGTGGCAATAAAACTCAAGTCTGATCTAAGACTGACCTCAAGTCTCATCAACAATACATCGAAGACTGGCAAACATTGATTGAAAAAATTTTACTTATTTAGTGTGCAAAGTATAATCTCTTAAATGCTTCAATGGGCGCCGGCAATCAACACATTACAATATTGTCTATAAAAAATAGTACAGTTTTTTAAGGGCGAAATTATAATTTTATCGGAAAAACTGTAGACCGTAACCGAACACAACAACAGATAATATAAGAATATTCCACAACATTACTCTTTAAGGTCAACAAAAGGAATCTCAAACTTAACTTCGTAATCAATATCGTCAGGCCAAACTTTCGCACTGTGTATGTCACATACATACATAATAAATAATATCGCTTAACTAACTTCTAATTAATTCCCTTATATTCCAGTTTTCTTTGCCATGTTTAAATAATAAACGACAATCTAGTACGAACGCTACAAATTCCAATCTAAACCCGATCTGAATCTACTCTTTATCTCTCTTCATCATAACGGACAATATCTTGAAGATATTGCGGATTGATAAACTGTACAATGCCTTTGAATAGAAATAACAAACATTTCGATTGCACAAGGCACCTTTCAATGCTTCCCTTAGCGCTTCTTGACCAACAAATTTCACCACCTTTTTCTTTTTTTTATTAAGGCCAAGATTCTTTGCTGATCACCCATAATGAGCGCTATCATTGTTATAAATGAACAGATTATGAGAAACATTTGAGTTGACAGTCGGCCATCGTACACTGTTCTTCTTGTTCTGGCAGTCAGCAAATCAACACCAGACGACATGTTGCGATGAGTACGCTGTTATGCAAGAGAAATCAATTTTTGTCTTTAATACAACTTTGCAGCCTTTTCAACTTGACTCAATTTCAAGCAAAAATATTTCTCATTTTAACATAGTAGACCTGGCCTAGAAAGTTTTCTTTTCAATCAAAAATATTTTTCATTTTAGTCATAGAAAGTTTTCTTTTCAACCAAAAATATTTTACATTTTACCGAAGTCGGCCTAGAAAGTTTTCTTTGGGGTTTTTTTTCCTGCCTTACATTTTATTTGTTAATATATTGTTTGTGAAGCAACTTAATCTGGTTTTCTTGACCACGGCATTCAACGACCAGACTAACTGTGAGCAATGGTCGAAGTCAAATATTTTTCCAGCCGCTTATTAACCAATTTATCATTTTTTAATTATTAGATCAAAAGGTCATATAAAGAAGCGCGTCAGACTTCTCTGTGGCGGACGTTATCTGCGTAGCCGCCATGAAAATTACCGGCGGAAGCAGAGCTCCACTGAGCGAGAAGTTGTTAAGACCTCTCTATACAGACAAAGCAGCACACGAGGTGAGTACAACAGCACTAGGAAATGTTCTATGTTTCATGCTACTAAGAAAGTGTCCAAACGAATAGCGTCTTGCTCTAGACTTCAAAGAGTTTTGTCCAAATTAAATGCGAATCTACGTGAAAGACATTACATCAGAAGAAGAAGAGAAGGTCTCCGTACTTCATGTTCTTATATATTGAACAATCGGCATAATATGAAGCCTGAAGAAGATCGAAATAAGATTCAACGAATATTTGTGGACATAGACAAAATTTTAAAAGAAATGTCTACCTAATGGTAAACTTTTCCTCTGCAAAAAAAGTAGGGTTAAGCCCGTTGAGTCTATCCATTCAAGAGAAGAGCATAGAGAGAAGAATCACGTGTGATTATTATTATTATCCAGCCATTCTTACTGTCGTAACATTGCGACTGCACCCGTGCGTAAAACTTGTGACTAAACTGGCTGTTACTGTGCTCTCTAATACGTATTTATTTAAATTACTCTCAGTTATCCGCCAATTCTTTAAGCGTTAAGCCTTGTTGTTGTTGTTCCTGTTATTTTTGATTGCATTATAAAACAAAGAACACAAGGGGAAAAAATACAATCCCGACGTTCACCTTTAGCTACTTGGTTGATACCCGTTGTCAGGCATTTGGGTGTCATCGCAATGCCATCATTATACCAAAAAACTGGACTTAGTTAAGCTTTAAATGTCTTTGAATGTGTTGAGCATTTGATGTCCCATTTTGTACTAGTGCTAAGGTTATAACGGATTTCTTAATGCAGTCAAGTCTATCGATCTGCCAGAAAATCTGTTTTTTCGCTCGTTAGGTTCATTTATTCAATTGTATATTACTCTCGCTTCTCTACACAATAATACGTCGAGCTACGTCAAGCCAGTTTTATTCTTGATTAAATAGATTCTAAGGCTGTCTAAAGTGTACGCTATTAAGTAAAGTGAAGGTTCCATCAAATGTCTTAACGTTTAAACTCATTGCACTTGTGGGATTTGAGAGAGAAACAGTCTTCCAACGGCTGTTTACAAAGTATTAGCAAAAACAAGAACTGCTTTGCGGTGACGGACGGTCACATTCGATAACAAGTTTTGAAAAAGTAAAGAGAACACAATACAATAAGAAATTTATACAAAATGTAAGAAAAATATATTCGAGATTTCCTTCACAAATCGATTTTATATCGTCTAACCTGGCCGGTATATGCATTCATACGCACGCACATACACACTCATGAGCAAAAAGAGATTATACTGAAACCACACCAATAATCATCAGTGATTTTCTTTTGCTCATATATGAAATGTGCGCGCGCATGGCGGCATTACCTCAGTTACAATTTCAATATGGTTGCTCGTAGCTATGGCCTTCTCCTACCGCCATACGCACAACGAATGGCTGCCTGCGATTATTATTCATACTTTGTTATTGTAAGTAATAGAAACCAGTTCTTGATAATGGTCCACACAAGCAGAGAGAAAAAACAAATCTGTGTGTGTGTGTGTGCTCTTATATATGTACTTGCGTGTAAAAGGGAATTTTAAGTAAATTGTTGTTGTTTGCATAGTGGTGCACTCTAGCGGTTAAATAGTGAAATGTACGTTTAAAAGTTTCGCTATAAGAGGGCCCCTGAGCATTTGGGTTCGTGTTCAAGCTAAATGCGATGAATAGGAGGAAATTGTGAGTAAAAATTCCTAATAATAAATTTCTAAAAGATTTATTTACACTTTTCGAAACAAGAAGAGCGTATAAAATGAAAGGAAGCGAATGGAGGAGTGGTATGGAGGAAAATAGTTTGCAGAAAAAAAAGGTATTTCGCAAGGATTTCATATTTACTTTCGTGACGTTCTTGCAGCTTTGGTATTTGCAAATGTATGTACATAAGATCCTGCCTGCTCCCATTGCTGCCTTTTATGTATACACATAAATGCATATATTTTAGGGCGTTAGCTGCTGCTTTAACTAATTTTATATGTACTTCTTATAGATAGATAATAATGACAAAAATCGATAGTAATCTTAAATGATTTTTAGTTTTCTCTTCATTTCTATAAACTGTGCTGTGCTGGTGTGTCTTAGGCTATAATAAATCATTTAATTTCTCATCTCAACTTGGCGACTTGAATTGTCGTTAACTTATTAAATTGAAGGTTTTTCTTAATAATAAATTTGTAAATTTTATACAAAAATTATACAAAAGTATATTTAGTTGGGCTTTAAGCTTCCCCGCAAGCAAAGCAAGCAAAAGTAAGGTAACAACTAAGGCATTTTGCATAATTTTTGTTCCTTTGTTTTCTTCTCTTTTTGACCATTTTTTAATGCTTTTAAACGTCATAAATTTGAAAATTTATTTGATTGCCAACGTTAGTGAAGGTATCATCATCATCATCATCATCAGTTCTCTGGCCAATGATGATGGCAGGTAGGCAGGCAGGCAGGCACACTGGTAGATCCCGAACAACATTTGTGTCTTTTTTTTTGCCAGTCAATCAAGTATAGCCCATCAACCAGTTAACTGGCCTTTTAAAGACATTTTCTTGCTGACTGTTGTCGTCGCGACAAGTGTTATTTAATGTTATTTTGTTATTGCAAGTAAACGAGTTTCAAAAATGCTTTTAAAGGATATTTGATAAGAATACAAATGTTCACGAATGCACTTCTTTGTGCGCGTTTATGCATTTTTTTCTTTTTTTTTTTGCATTTATAGTGTAGAGAAATTATTTCCAAAGACTCGTTTCATTTATATGCATCTCTTCTTATCATTGCTTGAATTAAATGTTTGACGTGATTTGGTATGCAATTGAATATATTTTTAACAATTTATTTTTTTGTAAATTTTTAGAACATATTTATGTTTCTTGTTTACAATGAACGAGACTTGAGTTTATTACATCTTTCTAACGCTATGCGAATAATTGGACAAAGTTACGAACTTCATATTTTATTCTCCGACGGCAAAGGAAAGATTGTGAAACATTAGCATTATTTTACCGTAAATTTAAGAGACTTGGAAGATTGTTTAGTTTTGAACTTTTATAATTGACTCGACGAAGCTCAAATTTTACTCATTCAAAACATTCATTGATTACATTATAGACTATCAAATTAGGAGGTTAACAAAAAAAATAAGAAGAGTAGTATTAATTATTTGCCGGCCATGTCCATCTCGAAATTATTGCTGTTTACATTTGATTCATATTCGTTTAATTTTAATTAACTAGTGGCATAAAAAGTATATACAGTATTTTTTGAACTATGAGACTCACCTTCTTACACAGAAAACTAGGCTCTAATGTTGAACACGTCTTATGGTCCAAAGGTAATATAAAAATATTTTTTCAATAAATCCTCTCTAAATTTGAGGTACGTGAGGTGGTAATACGAACGGTTACGTTAACGAGACGAGAGATAGCACCGAGAATGGAGATGAACTAAATATTGCTAGTACGTGTTATGTTAACATCAAATAAAAATGTTGACCCGAAAGTAACGTTAAAATACATTTTTCTAAAACTCATTTTATAAATTTGAAGTGCGTCTTATCGTCCGGTGCGTCTTATAGTCCGAAAACTACGGTATGCAGCCATATTTACTAGATAAACACGCAATCGTACCTAATCGACGGCTTAACGTTTTCGAAGTTATTTTCGAAAGTTTCCCAAAGCCATAAGTTGGGTTTTCCTTCTACAACACTCGTACATATTCGCTAGAGGCACGAGAAGAAAGTATATGTATCGTTAAAATTCTGATCTAATTCATCGACATGTGGCTGCCTGACTGTTTAACCGCACGCCTGCGGTTGGGACTCCCGCAGATTGTTTTCATTTGATAGTCTAGCCAGGCCAACTTTAAAAGGGAGCAAAAGTCTCCGCAAAAAAACGATGGGTGAAAGCCAGCTTATGATCCGTTCAAATATTTCTCAAGCCGGCCAATTAGACACACTTTCTCACACTCACATTCTCAAAAATAGCTGGTACCGATGATTCCCCCCTAAGGCCGAAAGAAGTAGGAAACTTTTTTCATTTTTTAAAATAATGCATCCATTTGCTCGTTCGAATGGCCATTTGCTTCAATTCTATTCGTTGAAGGACAAAGTTTGCTTCTAATAATTCTAGGGATTGATTGGAGATCAATGTTGAAACTGATAACTGCGGATTCAATTCCACGAGATTTCTTTCCTTTGAAATTTGTCCTCATCAAGTAATTGATAGAAGGTTAAGTGAAACTTCTTAAAAATCTAGCAGAATATGATATCATCCTCTCTTTAGTCACAAATATCAAGAATTTTCTTTTCCTTGAAATTATTCAAATTTCATAGCTTTGCAGCTTACTTTGGGTGGATCCCACACGAAGAGGTTGGGAAATTTTTATTTCCTTTCTTTTTGCTTTCTTTTCTTTTCGACATTCGACACTGATAAGATGGTGGACGGACGGGGTTTTAAAAGAGAACGAAATCGATAATGACTTTGACGCAGGATAATAAAATAAGGATTAATAGTTTCTTAACTGCGCGATAGAATCGCACAATAATCTAAACATTAAGTAAAAATAGTAACACTTATGTTTTGTAAATATTTGGGAAGAAGTTTAATTTTTTTATTTATTGTCAAAGATAAGAAGAGAGGGACCAGTTAAATATAAATTAGAGAATACTTTATTGTAGTGACAAATGCGTTATGTTTGCGTGTAGAATTACAATAGCGTGCATAAGGCGCTCATATAGGTAACCGTAAGAAACGCACACACACACACACACACACACACACATGTATTGGTGTAAGAAGAAAGAAACAGCCAATTAAATCAAGACTTTAAGGCAAACAAATGAACTCAATGCCGTTTACGTACAATCCCTCTGGACGAATCTTCGGCCCCCGATCTGATCTCGCTGTACACGTGCTCCAGCAAAGCCTGAAGTTATATAGGTATATATGTGTATAGGTAGTACACAAAAATGTATGTGTATAGGTAAAATGAAAACTTGGAAATGAAAAGGCCAGTGGGTTAAAAGTCGTTTATTTATAATATTATTATTATTATAGATTTTTTCGTCTTGGAATGGAATATAAAAACAAACATTCATCTCGATCTTTGCAATTCGTGCCCTTGACGTTTATGTGGGATGTTCATTCTCCCACTTTTCCCATCGAATCTCACTTCTTTTTTTTTTATCTCAAACGGACTAACAGAATTAACATGTCTTCCAGTATTGAATATGAAAATTAATATAAACAGACAATGAATACCGATTTTTTTTTTGTAAGCATGAAGATGATGATGGTGAGTGCTATATACATATTTATATACGATTTGTATATTGATAGGAATAACAAAAAATCCGGCTTTTTCAAGTGAAATATTGAAATTTTTTTGATAAGTTCGAAAATGAAACAAGCGCTCTAGTAGACGCTTCAGTAATTTTAATATGATACCGATTGTAAGGAAAATTTAGAATTTTTATTTCCACTTGTTTTTTCGTATCAGCGCGCATATAATATCTTCGAGAATAAGTAAAATCTGGTTATGTATATTATTATGCATACACATATGTACATAAGCAGATATATGATATTTTATGATTTACTTATATATTCAGACCTCGTTTTTTAGCTATTTATTTGGTTTTTGAAATCATGTGAAAATAACTTCAAACCACTTGAGACCAGACAAAATGTCTGCATTCTTTCTCTTATCTCTTTCTTTCTTTTTCTTTTTGTTGTTGTTTTTAATTTTTTATATATGGCGTCTGGGCATTGGATAGCGGTTGGGAATAAATGAATTTATTTTAAATATTATAAAAATTCCTTCAAATGATTAAAAGCACAATTTTTTATTGCCGCCACCCACCCTAAGGCAGTGTGTGGAAGTGAAGTGCTATATTATCGTCTGTAATATCCAGAAAGACTAGGGATCTTATAAAATTTAAAGAAAACGAGGGGCTTATACGTGGTTTTTGTGGTTATGTAATCGGTATTGCGAACGCGCCTTGATTCATGTCAAAGAATTCCGCTGTCAATTTAAATTTTTACACTGCGGAAACTATAACGACTGTCAGACGGATGGACAAATGAGGTTAAACTCGCTTTAGGTTGGCCAAAAATATGTTTACGCTTTTGGGTGTTGGCCACAAATTTCGCGGAATCTTATATATCTATCGGCATCAGAGTGAAACGGGCAAACATGAACTTTCCTGTTCCGAGCAACGCAAGGCCTGATCCTTTATCTTGCTTATCCCCTTGCTACAAATGACTGCATTGTTATTGCCTCGCTCAACGAATTGAACCAATAGCTGATGCAAATCGACGAATAACAATTCGTAAAAGGTCAGTCCTTGACAAAGACCATCTCAATAAGATCTAAACTAACTATATTTATACATTGGATGCATACAATCTTTCGTCATCTGAAGACATTTATAAATTTGTTTGTATAAAAATGTGTATATTGATTGGTTCTTGTTGGTGGCGCGTGGTGTTTTCATTTTCAATCATCAACAAAAGTCGAAAGAAAATTTTGGAAAAATTTCATAATAGTTTTATGATCATTAAAATAAACAAAGAAGAAGAAAAACATCTTAAGTCTGAAGTGTGAATGCAATTGCAATGCTAAGTAGGTTTCCATTTTGTTGTATACTTGATCTTCTTTAAGTATACGAAAAAAAAACTCTCGACTGCATATGAAATATTTTACTTAGAATGTAAACAAAACAAACACATATGCAAATGCACTGCACGCACGCACGCACTTGGCATTTTATCGCCATTGGTCATTTTTAGAGCAGCAAACAATAAGCAGATATTATTAAATTATTGGGAAAAGATAACGACAATGAACCGATCGATTCTTGATAGTAATATACAATATGTTGCTAGAATTGAAGCCGAAGCCTTCCAAAAAATTCACTATCACTATTAATACACATGTGTGCATGTACATATGTATGTTCACATATATATTTAATTTATGACATTTCTTTGTTTTCCTCTCTTTTTTTTTTTTCGTTTATTTAAAATTGTTGCGCGAAAGATACGACCGTGATAGGATAGCCTTATGTTCTGCCATCTTTCTACATAGCAGATATTTTTTTAATCATTATGCAGACGGTTGTATATACTACATGTATATATGTGAGCATGAATGTTGTTTGATATAAACATGATCTTTGTTTTTATGTTAATTCTATAATTTTAATATTTTTTCAACAACTGATGGTTGACTTGTTTTCTCCGTTTTTTTCTTTTTCTGTATTTCACTGACAGATTTATGAGCAGCGGTTTTTTTTTTTTTGATAAAATAAAAAAAATGTGGAAAGAAAATCAATATTCAACATATATACAAAAAGCCTCGGTATTGATCATCGCAAACGTCGCAACAAAATATTTTATAGAAGTACGTGCTACTTACATAAAAACTACTTGTGATCTTAGTTGCGTTTTGAAAAGTATAACTTGATTAGGGAAAATTGTCACAGGTGTCATAACATCATAAAACACCGTCGCTAAACTTTTTGATTGCATTTTCAAAGGCTGAACTTATTGTCATTTATACATTTTTTAGAAGAAATGCTAATCTAATGCTTAAAGCAATTCGTCCAGTGATCAACAGCGTCAAACGCTTTGATTTTGGAAACGCAAACGATTTTACCGCATTCAAAAGCGGTGCAACAAAGAACCGTAAAAATTACTGAAAAAATTATTGAAATTCCTTGTGAAATATCTCGAGAATTTCTACATGCATGGAAAGATGCAATCAAACAAGTAAAAAAATTATATTCCGCCGTCCGAATCCTTTATCCTCATCATCGACTAAAAATAAGGAAAATAAGTAGGTTTTTATACTCCGTACATCCGTAATATTGGGTGGGTGCGGCTGATTTTTTCTGCTTGCAGAATAAAAGTGAAAATTTACTTCGAATATCTGTTGTTGTAGTCTACGAGAAACAAGCAAAAAACATGGAAAGCGATGTCCACAGCTTTTGTTGCACAGGTGTGTAGGAGTTGTAAGCGGTTCAGTTGACAAATTTGGATAATTTTCAAATCCTTTTGCAAATCTGTAGAATGTTTGTCACAGGTACTGCGCACTTCAGCAGACGCACAGATGGGTGTGTTGTGGTGCATTCCGAATTTGAAACGGGACTTTTGAAGCTTGTTTCTGCGCGTTATCAATGTGTCGAAAAAGGAAAATTAAATTTTGAGACTCTATAATAGTAATGGTTGTGACAGGCGTGGTATATTTTTGCCATTTTTTCTATGTTCAAATTTTTATAAATTTACAACAGCAACGAGAAAAGAAACCAATGTTTTATTTCTTTTGAAAAACACAGGTGTTCTCGGTTTACGTGGTATATTAGGTGCGCCTTTCAGCCGATTTGACCCGCTTTCAGTACCAACTT
Source organism: Glossina austeni (assembly GCA_000688735.1). Taxonomy (NCBI): domain Eukaryota; kingdom Metazoa; phylum Arthropoda; class Insecta; order Diptera; family Glossinidae; genus Glossina; species Glossina austeni. Next base: position 7,736 of record KK502959.1, on the reverse strand, counting down.
ATATGCAAGAACTTCCTATGTTTCTGCAAAATTTAAACATGATTGCTCCAGTTTTGGGGCCGCAACAATGTTTACAAGAGATAGACATACGGACTTGCTTAAATCGATTCAGAATTTGATGCTCCTCAAGCATATATACACTCTGTGTGGGGTCTCTAAAGTTTCCTTCTTGCCCTTACGAACGTTTTTACAAAATGTATAAAACTCTCATCACTCGGTGATTGGCACAAAAAACAAAACAAGTAATCCACAAGTCCTGTTAGAGACAAGGCCGAATGCTGCCGAATCGAATAATTAATTTGACAAGAATTACCGCGAACCTCGTGAACATCACTAGAATGATTTACTTCGAGTTTAGACGACGAAAAGGTGATTTCTTGAGTACTTTCAATGGAAATCCGCTCAAAAGCCCGAAACTCGTGGGCATAGTTGAAGGGATTAACTTTGACATATAAATTGAAAACGTGATTTTGTAGCTTTGCGCTCAGCTTAAATCGAACAAATGCCCCAAATTATTGAGATCTTTGACCTTTGTAAACCTTTGTTTAAGAATGGAACCAAGAAAAGCAGCTGTAAGAAGTAGCCGTAGAAGAAAGGTTACCCTTGCTATTGAGTTCTATTGAGTTCTCTGTTCGTTTCAAGTTTAATTTTATTTCACTTTTGAATGGACTGGAAAATAATTAAAATGCAGGACGCTTTGATTAATGCAAAATAACAAATGTTTGATTCACTCCTCAAATAATCGCGGATCTGCCTCGCTGATGGTATTTAAAAAGTAAAATAAAATAAAGTGACTATCGAACGTCACGTTAAACTTGATTTCTTGCATTTTGCCTTAATTTTGGCGTAAAACAAATTTATATTAAGAAAAATTTCTTTATATAAAATTGATTGCACTTTACGGAACCGATCGCAAATCCGCGGACAAAGTAGTATAATTTACTTTTACACATACACAAACGCACTCTATACACGTTAATTGGTTTTTAATTTGGATCGAGTCTTTCTTGCCTTGCTTTTCATTGCTCATAAAAGCCATAATAAATTAATTAGCTTTGGCAATTAGCTTTCAACTGAAAAATACCATTCGGTTGGTGAACAGGTAAGAAAATGAAAAAACTTCATTTACACGCACATACATTTAAGCGTTGAGCATGTGCCAAAGCTCAACTCCTTTTAGTAGACATTTTAATAGGAAACTTTGCATAACCGTTTCTTAAGCGATTTCAGTCAGGCTTTACATTTGCAATGTATTAGACAAGAAGAGGAAGGAGCGGGGGGTCCCCTTAGCTCCTTAATATCTGTAGTAACATTTATGTACATATATTATGTATAATATTTATTGCTGGCTCTCGAATAAAAAGTATTTTAGTATAAATTATAGTTCAACTGTCAGCCAAATCTATTCCAGGCACGCATACGGAAAATCATTGAAAGTCGTAAAAATTGTATAGAATTACAAATTTTCATACAAAGATTCTCTTTATTCTTAGTTTGCTTATAACATAGCATAACTAATAAATGCGTGTATGTATGTAAACATGATTTTCCTTAAAGATTAAATAAAAAAAATCGCATTTTTTTGGATTCCCGAGAACCTCTATATCATCAAAACTAAATTGCGCCTATCGTGTAATGGAGGAGAAACCCCGATTTAGATCATTCATGTAGATTTCTTACCACAAACCCGTGGATCTATTTGTTTCTTAATAAGAAAACGGGAACTCAGTACTTGGCCAGATTGTTTTATTTTTCAAACAAAGAAAACAATTGTTAACCTTAACGGAATCAGGTGTTAATTTGAAATTCAGATCTCACAAGTGACACACACTAAGAGAGCCGAACCGTAAGACAGGTAAAATAGACAAAGAGGGACAAACGTGATTAGACAAATCTAGCAATGCAAATAACAACCGATTCATATACTTGTACTGATACACATTTTAATGTGTCTGGTGTGGTAAGTGTAATGAATAATAATAATATTAGAGAAATTCATAAATTCTTCTAGTTAATCCGTGTCAATGTCGCCCTGTTCATAAGATACGCCTGTCAAAAAATCTAGTTACTTCCAGGCGTCAAAATACATCAAATCGTCATGAGTAGCCAAGTAGCAGAGTAGGTAAGCGTCATGACTATCAAGTCAAAGTTCGCGGGTACTGAGGAATCAGTTCTTTAAGAATTTTGTAAATTTTGTAATCTTTGGTTCTTCGAGTCAAACCTTAAGTGAAGATATATATATATATATATATACATATATATGTGCATAATAAACATCACTTGCCAAACAATAAATTTTAGCTCCAAAATATCATATCCTTCCTTTTCTGTATACTCGTCCTTTTTTTGCTTTTGACTATTTGAAAAAAACTTGAACAACACACATATATACAGTTGTTGCCTGGTATTTCTTGTGTATACATACAAATACATATACATGTACATATATATATATATATATATATATATTTCATTCTTTCGTCTTACTTATATATTAAATGTACATAAATAAATAAAACATGGACAACAACAACGACAACAACAACAACAACGGCAGATAGTTAGTTGGATGAACAAATATAAATTTAGAAAAGAATTTCATGTTAAGCAAAACTTTTCGAGTGAATGCGGACATAAATAAGAAGCTTTGGGAAAAAGGATAGAGAGGACGGAGCTATTCCCATACACATTATATGATATTTGTTTTTGCTTTTTGTAAAGCTATTGGATGCGGTGCTTATATCTAATCCGACAAATGTGTATACGTATCTCCGTATCAACGTATCCACGTATATATATGTGCTTACATAAATAAATATTAAATAAAAAATTTAACAAGACTCTGGAAATTGCAAAATATTCGCACAGAAATGCTTATGTAAACATGATTACGAGAAATGCTTGTTTCTGGCGTTTAACTCACTAAAAATTTCGTTTGATAAAACGTCGAGAGGAAGGGAGATAATGGATGATGACTGCAGGCATGCATTAATTTATAGCATACATTAGAAATGTCATCCTTGTTGCCGTCACAGTTTGTTTCGTGTAAGGAGTTGTTAGGCAATCTTCTCTGAAAAATGCCACCATTGCGACAGGGATCCTAAGGAACTGGAAAGATGTTAAAATTCTTTTACGTTTATTTAGATCGCGATTTATCGGCCACAGTTTGATGTTACAATCAGTTAACAATACGTAAAAGAAGCAAGTTTTTAACATACGAGATGTCGTATAAGACGCTAACGAGCTGAGACCCAGATACTTTTTTTTTTATCGCATGTGTGGGCCTTCGCGTGATATGGGAGAAGACTATTAACCAAATTACGTGGATAAGATAAAACGATAATTCCATGCGATAGTGGGCCGAAATATCTATAACTCGCCCGAACTTGAGAGAAATCAGTTGCAAGGCTTTAGCGCATTTACCCATTCACACCATTTTCCCTACGAAGCTGTTTCAGCTCCGGAAAGACTCTTTAAAAAAGGCTTAATATTTTCCAGCCAGCTTTTTAAACACGGAACACTCTTTTGCAATTGCTTTGTCGTCCCCCTGCCAGAAGAGGGAGGGAAATACAAAATGCTCTCTACCTAACGACAATATATGTCCTCTCCATATATATATGACTTATAAGTGAATATTAATGAGACACGAAGGAGAAATTGAAGTGTCACTTGTGTTTTTGTTCTCGATGATAACTAAGGTATCTAGTTGTTGTTCGCTAGGATGGTTGTGGGGTTTTTTTTCTCTTCTACTTGGAAAAATGGCAGTAAGTGCACACAGTTGTTGTTGTATCAATTTAATCAAATGAAATTTGTAGATAATGGTTTGCCATGCATTCTTTTCATTCAATCAGCCAATCAACTAACACACGCAATCACACACACCCGCATAGTCTGCTATATGTTTTCCACTTTACAGTGCGTCCTAATAAGTGTACAATTATTTGAAAGATGGTCTTGAAAAGCTTCGCACTACGAAAGAAATTTTTACTGTATTTCCCAAACTTAGTACAGGAGTTAAGACGCGTCCATCAAATCGTATTTTACGGATTCTGCTAAAATTTATTTTTTTTTTTGAGATTCGAATTCTCGCCCTCCTGACGATTTGTTTTGTTTTTAACAGAGACAGAGTTTTGGTGACATATCTCGCGCTGTTCTACCTGTTTCTTCTTTTAACTGCATTAGTTTTTATTGTAATACCGCAAACAATGCAACGCCTCAGGTGACGAGTTAAGTAACTTTACATTTCCCAACGAACAAGTCTTAGTCGTTTCATCAAAAAGGGTTAGTAGTAGTAGTAGTAGTAGTAGTTGCACCTTTACATTCCTCCGTTTAACTTGCCAGTTAGTGTGTTTATAAACTCCGTAAGCATGTTACGGTGCGAAATTTTTGTAGTTAAACATTGAAATTTCATGGTTACGACGGCGTGTACGATTTATGATATGCAACAAAAACTGATCTCCTTCACATTTACAAATAGCAACAACCAAAAAAAAGAAAAAAAAAAAAAGAAGAATAAATAATAAAAAATAAAAATTTTACTTGAGAAAAACTGTCAAGATTGTGTTGTCTTTCCTTCTTCTTTCCAGTTGACAAAAGGGTTGAGTTGCATTTTTTTTTTTTCTTTTTGTTCGCTGCACATGACGAAAGGTGTGTCACTTTGAATTATAGGAGCAATTATATCATAAAAAAAAGAGAAAATCGTTCTTCTTTACAATTTGCATTGAAGAAGCATCGGCGTTCTTAAAACGTTTAACGTGCTATATATATGCTTATAATTTATCTTTAATAAAAGAATTGTTTCCTAGATTTTTATATCCAAACTACTACTATACGAACAATGGCTGCTGATTTGGCAAAAACAATATGGCGTTGAAAAATATTTATGCAAATATTCTCATAAAATCTCGTAGGTAAAATTTATATTTATGGAAGGGTTAAACAGGGCGTTTTATTTTGCTTGTATAACTACAAAACATTTGCTGTATTCCTCATAAATATTCGGAATACAAATATAAGAAAATCCATTTGTCACGTACAATACCTAAACGAATTCAAACGCAAAAAAACGCAAAAAAACAAAATTAGCACAATTTTCGATATATGTATACATATATATATATATGTGGCTGTGTGTATTCACACACAACTATGGAAATATGTATGTTCTTTTGTGGTTTTCATCCAGCGACATTTTTCTCATCCAATGTTGCTTTTAATAACCCTCTCCTTGCGCCAGATGTGTATTATGTTTCGAGATGTTTTGGCGGAAACGAATTTTTCCTACTTGTTATGACAAATGGATCAGGATATCGGCGAACACGCAAATCCGCTCACTTTATTAAGAACGCTGGCTGGTGTTCATACTACAAGATTTTTGCATATCGTTTCTATCCTTTATTCAGTTGAATATCCAGACCTATCTAACTCTTCATAAAACGTCTGACCATACGCCAAAGCCGTTTTGCGTATCAACTTAGCCTGCTCTGAACTCAAGTGAAAGGCCAAGATCCAGAATATCCTGCAAATGCCAAATTAGCTGCAGTTTATTACTTCAATGTAGGAAATTAGAGGCTTAGCTAAAGGGCACTAACATCTTGAAATGGCAGCATTTTCCAAAATTTATATAAAAAGATTTATCAATAAGTGGGCGTCATGTTACATATAAAGGTAAAATTACAAACATATTTGAAGAGAAAATGAAGCATCGCCGTTCTGGCTTCGTTTCTTGTACCATATCGCTGAGGCCTAAAACGCAGAATAATTGAATCGGAAAATTGTAATTCATTGAAGAAATCCTATGAGATCACGTTTCTTCTTTCGTTTTTTTTTTTTTTTTTTGAAGGTCTCTCTCCATGATTATTTAAAAATAATCGATCGAGTGCTCGATGCTGGGGTCCATTGCAACTGACTTCGTTCGATGACTGCTTAAATGCTTTTGAGAGAAAATTAGCCTCATTCTTGAACACCTGAGTTCGCCTGGCAAGGACGGTTGACAATGACAATGATTAACGATAGAGGACGCGAGCGAACACTCCACAGACAGTTGCATTGAAGAAGTGCACGTGCAGAAACCCTTATGGAGACAGACGGACGGATCGGGACTTTCCGGGTCATGCCCTGGGCTATTCTACACCCTGTCCTACCTACGGTCTACTTCGGCCAATACTTGTGCGTCGAAAGTCCCGAATGTGTGTCACAAATGTCAGTAGATTTGTGGCGCGGTCCTCAATACAAATACCTTAGTTTCCGGCAATGATAACCGCACTTACAAGTCTAATTCTAATTTCTGGCGGGCGGCCATGCGGAAGCTTGTTCCAATCATAAACACATGAACTGGTTCGTCCCTCTGAAACGTGTGAATAGATAGACTATAGTGGATTAGGTAGGAATCTCTGGAAAATTTGTGATAGTTTGAGTGGCGATCTATATGTTTTCTTAGTAATACACTTCCGGCACATTCTTGGGAGAGTACGGGAATGAAAGTTAGTCGCTGTTAAAGGAAAGACATGACATTCATTTTAACTTTCGAACATGCACGTAGTTCGATTAAGCGTTTTATGTATATGTAGAAAGAAAAGGAATGGCAAGGACATTAATTTATTGCTACTTTTACTACCGTCGAGCGAGAGAAAAAGAGAGAGGGCGAGAGGTAGAGCGTCGTAAGGCTAACCAATAAAGAATTCAGAAAAACTTGCGTTCATTGAAAACATTAAGGTGATCCCTGTTATATGTAGTAATAGTAACGATACAACACCGGCCTGGCTACTCATGTTTGTGTTCAATTTTGGCTGCCATTAAATATCGAATTTATTCGTTCGTTTATTTACTAAAAATTTTGTTTATTTTGCTCTTGGCTAACTTGGGTTGAGGCGGGAGGAGATGGGGCGAAGAAGAGCGCGAGCTAAATAAGAAAAACATTTAAATAGCATTAAGCAGCAGTTGTATAACATCTTTAGTGTAAGTAAAATTGCGTCATTAATTGTTATATTTAATTGGCGTTATCGCGAGCACATACATTTCCGTCCTAGCAGAGCTCTATAGGCAAAATGTTTTTAGGCCTACAACAACAGCGTTGTTGTTGCTGTTCAAGTGCAAACGAAGAAAAAAGAAAGAAACAAGTGCCAGATGCATTATTAAAAGCAGACTCCTTTTCAAATATTTAATTGGAGCAGGCATGAAATTGCTCGCCCATTGGGAGCACCGTCCTTTTAATGGAATCAATTCTTTGCTTTCCACACACACACACACACACATGCAATTTACGGCTTTTTCCATTTGTGTGTTAAAAACTCCTGCAGTTCTAAAATATTGTTTTCAATGGAATGCGAAAAAGAAATGGAATGAGAAAATGAAAAAAGTCTTCAATGTTACGGTATATGGTCTGCGTTAATATTCGCGTTCGCCAATTTACGAAAACGTTTACGCGTGTACGCCTTATTTTATGTACGAGTATTTGTTTTAAGTATTCTTCTGGCCCACCACTCCTCGTTAATGGGTAAGTGTGACTTTGCGTTTCATGCATTAATGCGGAAAATTATTGTCAATACAATTGATATTTTATGACCATTAAGTTGACATCATTTTATGGACGTTTTACTGGTTTCCTTATAATGAATTTACATATTTTATAAATATTTATGAGTATTGGAGCCAATAACACACCAATAAGCGTTCAACTGTTGGTGCTGTTCTTCTTGGCCTTTTTCTCTCAATTGGTTGCGTTCGTATTTTTATGA
>KK502958.1:107765-127323 GCA_000688735.1 Glossina austeni | reverse complement strand
TTCATTAAATATTTCATAAAAAATAACTTCTACTTTGGAAATAGGGAATTATATCTGAAATTCATAAATATAAAAGAAGTTAAAACATTAAAAATCGTGTTTAAACAAAATAATTCGTGTAAAAAAAGAAATTTTTTTCTTTTCAACTTGTGTTAAATCAAATTCGTATAAAAAAAATCGTGTAAAAAGAAAATTGGGTGTATTTCTAAAAGATTCGGTCGCGACCGAAGATCATTCTCTTACTTGTTTTTATATGAAACTGAAAGTCAATAGTAAAACTGAACCATTTTACTGGACAAGAACATTATACTCTAGCAAGGCCGATCACTAAATACCATACACCACATAGTCTAACATAATTTTAATTTTTATTTGACAACACAAAAATTATATCTGGTTTCTATATAAAGGTATATTTTTCAAGTGCATATTTATAGGGAAGCGAGCGCAAAACGTAACCTAATGTAGTACAAGTTTAATCCTTAGATAAGGCAGGATCCATAAATAGGTGTAGATGGTCCAAATTTTGTAGAGTTTATTTTTGTATAAAATTACTATAATATTGGGCGTCAATTTTCGCTACCTCATATTAAAAATTAGACTTTTCTGCTCTACAAGGATCAATCTACAAAGGATCAATTTTCGTAAAAATCGTCATTATGGTAGGATCCAAAAAATATGGTTCAAATTCGGCACAGATAATTTTTTTATGTTAAATTACTATTATTTTGTCGTGTGAACTTCGGTTTTCATTGTATAAGGGTGTTCAAAAATTGCCCCAGCTGTTCCAAAGTTTCCATACCAATTTAGCCCAATGCCCAAATACTACTACTTAGCCACTTTTGCTAAAAAATTATAAAAATTGCAATTTTTTTCCATATAACTTTTCAAAATAGGGCGTCATATGGTGGATGGTCGAAAACGTAGGCCGAGCCGAACCATTTTCAATAGCATTCGTCCATGAGTCAAAGCACGTCACTGTACCAAATTTCATCGCAATATCTCGAAAATGACGACCTCTAGCTTGAAAACAAATTTACATGGATAGGCATCAAACGGACAGACGGACAGAGATGTTGAGATCAATTTAAATTATGGTTTTGAACCAAAAGATGTAAGAAAAGTTGGCTCTATCGTAAGCCCTTTTGCCTGTTACATACGATCGCACTACCGAATATACTCTGTACCCTGAGTGGTGTAGAAGTCAAAATTTTAAGTTTGACAGAATTTGAAGTCGTCGTAATTGCCACGGTAAGCCACCAGTAAATTTCTTCTTAAGAAATACGAATTGTTGTAAAGACAGCAAACATTATACCGCAAATATATGAGACCAACGGTGACGGCGCGGACTTATCAATTACGCGTCATAGCAATCATTTAGGATCAATGTGGTCGGTTTTCGTACATTTTTAGAACATTAAGAAATTCATGTTTCCGCCAAACAATAAAAAGTAATACGTTGCGTTAAAATATTTTCATAATTTTCCTCTTTTATTTTTAACATAATCCTTGAGTATTAAACTAACACCGCGTACAGCCATTCCGACAATAATTGAATTCGGATTTCCTGATAGAGGTGTCGGCAAAACGCTGGCATCAATTATGCGTAAATTTTTTATATTATGAACTCTAAAATTTGAAATAAATATAGTTATGAGAAGAAGTTAAACCATTAAAACTCGACTTACCTGAACTGAGAATCCACAACACTATTGGTACTGTTAAGACCCATGGCACAAGTACCAGCTGGATGATGGGAACTTAAGCCCACATGACGTATAATACACTCTAGATAGTCATCGCTTGGTTGGTTAGCCTGGAAGTCGTTTTCAAATGGTCCATAGTTAAAACACCCTTTCAAACGAGGCCAATGAATTTGTACACCCAAGTCGGAAAAACTATTCGAGGTAACCACCTAGAAAGCAAAAAAAGAATAAAGTAAAAGTTTATTTTAAAACTTTATTTTTACCTCGACCGCTGCCCTTATTGCTTTTATTGTACAATTTATATCCTCTGCCTTGCTAAGGTAATTTGGATCAATAATTGGTTTCTTTCGGATATTTAAGTCATCTATTTTTACAGTGCCCCTTGATAAAGGTTGCAAGCAAACCGAATTAATTACAAAGCCTTCCTGGCTAGTATTGTGATAACGTGGAAATAAGGCTCTAAAGTCCGCTCTTTTAAAATTCGAAATGGACATAAGAGCTCTTTCATCTATAGCTCCCACCGCACACAACGTCAAACTATAATGATCACTGGCAGGGCCCTGCGTATTATCAATAAAACCCACTACTCCAAAATTACCCAAATGTCCACCACCCATAAATATATACTTAAGCCAAGTTAGAGGATTCAGTAAAGCCCTTTGATTTACTGTAGGACCCACTTGTTCTATACTCACGAATAACGGAACGATTAAGTGATCATGTAATTGCTGACCCACCATAGGTAAATTGGGTAATTGTGCATTAGAAGTTATATTAAATTTTTCTAAATTTGCACGATCGCCTAAACCTGAAATTATTAACAACTGTGGTGTTTGATATGCGCCAGCACTTATAATCAATTCGTGACGAACTTCGATCAAAAATGTTTGATCTTGAGGTTTATTTTCTGGCTTAACGGAAACCTTTAAAAACTTGACCTTATTTTGTTTCCCATTTTTGTCTCTAACAAACACGATTTGCTTGGCCAATGTATTGGTCATAATCCGTAGATTATTATGAAGATAGGCGGGCTGTAGAAATCTTTCGAGAACATTAAATCTTAAACCATTTTTAATATTATATTGTGCCGGACGGTAGCTCCAGGATTTGTGTACGAATTCAGTGTGTAACTGCGACAAGGCATAAGTGATTTTTGAATAAGTGGCGGGAATATCCAAACGTTCATAAGGCTTGGCTTGGGCAGCCTGTATGTATGGCTTTATTGTAGACCATTGCCAATCCTTTAAATTATACTCGCGGGCCCATCGTTCGAAGTCACCTTCGAAACCTTCATACTGCAACATATAGTTTAGCTGGGACGAACCGCCCAATCCTTTTCCACGCGGTAAAAATTGACGCTGAAATAAAAATAAAGTAAATTTTGCAAAAAAAATTCATCATTATCCACCTGTTGCTCTAAGCTTTTGGATGAATATTTCTGAGATACCGTTACAAAGTTCCAATCATTTAAACCTTTTTGTTGAAAAGTGGTAAGCAAAGGAATTTTACTAAGAAAACCAAAACTCGAACCAGCTTCCACTAGCAACACAGTAGCATTGCTATATTTGGCCAAAAGGGAAGCCACTACGCAACCGGCGCTACCAGCACCAACTGTACATATGCACCAATAGTCTATTTTAAGGCGATGTATGGCGATTGCCTACAAAATCACTTACCCACCACATAATCAAAAATGTAGCCGTCCATAGGTTTCAAAATATTAGGGATACGTTCTCGCACCAAGGCGGCTATAGCAAACCAAAGCACAGAGGCTACGCCTATCAAAATGCTGACGAGCGTTATTAACTCTGCAAATCAAGCTCTTTTTAATTTCAATGCAAACAAAATTCTCTGGAATTCTAAGAAAACACTTACTAGAAAACTGCATACTATTCAAAGTTTGCTTAAACAATACTTAAGGCAAACTAACAACAAGTTAGTGGCAAAACAAACATAAGCAACTAATCCAATTACGGTTTATAACGGTAAGAGAAGGTATAATATAAAAAAAAAAATTTCAAACGGTGATTGTCGAAGCAACGCCATGGGTATTTCAGTAATCAAGATATACTTTAAAATTTGGAATAAAAGCCTGCCTTCTACTACACTTACCGCGTTATTTACATATCGTAATCGCTTAATCTCTACAATGAAATGTTCACGTCCGTCTATCAAAAAAGCCTTGACAATCATTTAAATTAAATTTAATTTAAGCAAAATCTTAGAACTACTTTTCTTTTCAATAATTTCACGCTTTTATCATTTCCGCATCTTGTAGATGGTCCTCGGCACTTTCTTCCAACTGCTTCTCCAACTGTCTGGCATCGACATATGTGATTTCCTCTTCCGGCAAATCTTCTTCCATTAAAAGCTCACGATCAGCTTCTTCGCGAGCACGACGCTCTTTGAGACCCGCTGCAGGCGAACGTATTAACGATATGTTGCGTTGAACATCTTTAACATCCATCCGTATTTCCACTTGACGTCCTTTGCGCAATCGATCCATAACAAAATGATCCTGCCGGCGCTCTTTAATTTCGTTCACCTTTTTGATAGCGTCCAAAGCCTTACTCCACATTTCCCGATTATATTTAATGGGAGCATTGCGTCTTTTTTCAAACTCGAAGCTTGGATCAATGGCCAATTCTTTACCCACCGCTTTACGATAGGCTTTAGTCCAACGCACTTTACGGGGATTCTTCTTGCGTTTAAATGCTTTATGGCATTTCCCACGGCAAAACTTAAAGATCTGCAAGCAATGATTTTAGTAACCCATAAATTTGAAGATTTCTAATTTTCTTCACTAACCTTGCAATCATTTCTTACGAATTGTATGCCATGGCCAGGATATATTTTGCTAGAACAAAAATAACACGTTTCAATACGCATTTTTCATGAATTATTTTTTTTTAATTATGCACGTGCTGTTTTTTTATTTTATGCTTTGTTTTTCGCTAACTAATAATAATACAAAACTTACCATACTTTCTTCGACGGCAAAATTATCTTAAACAGTGGCAGCACTTACCTATCAAACATCTCTGTACACATACGGTTTCTATCTTTCATAATTTTCATTTTACTGTTGGCTACAATGAAAATAATGCTTTTTCTTGAGTAGTTCTTCATCCGACAGCCACAGATGATTGTTTATAATGAAAATAAATAATGGAATCTGATAGTTTTGTCTATTGTTAACAAATCGATTGTGCTATTTTTCATTAAATTGTTTTAAAAGTATGCTCAATCTCAATTTAAAAATTTGAAATTAAGTGCTTATAATCTTAAGGCAAAATATCTAATAGTGAAAATATATCCCAATATTGGAAAGAATGTATTGAAATAGCTGACTAAATATTTAAGTGCGGTGATTAACTAAGAAAAATTCGAGGCTCCTCACTCGAGGTGCACTCAATAAATATATTTCTTCTATTAATAATAATATCATGTGTTGCAATAAGAGCAAAGAACGTACTGTCTCACTGGATAAAGTTTAATCGATTTCTTTTTTTTCGCATCTGTCTATAAAGTTGGTATGTATATAACAATAATTATGTCATGCCATGTATAATGCATATAAGTTTTGAAATGCGATCGCTGCTGCTGTGCGGACAAGTTCAAGTGTATTAATTTGCTAACATTTAATTCACAAGTATATTGAATCTTTTGGAAACCTAGTAACAAGTGAAACGAAATTTAGACCAGGTATTTTTCCTTACTGTAAGAAGTAAAATGTAAGAAGTTTTCCTTTATATACCTTATTCAAGCTTCGTATTTTCCTACTCTAATTGCATTGGATTGAAGTATATATACAGCAATATTTATACCCTACACCACTTGTGGTACGGAGTATATTAAGTTAGTGCTGTCGTAAGTAACACGCAAAAGGTCTTACGATAGACCCGCCTTTTATTATACCGCTCGACTCAGAATCATAATCTGAATTGATCTAAGCCTGTCTGTCCATGTAAGTTTGTGTTCGAGTTACAGGTTGTAATTTTGGAGATATTTTGACCACCCCCATATAACGCCCTATTCTGAAAAGTTATATGAGAGAAAACTGCTATTTTCAAAATTTCTCAGCTAAAGTGGCTATGAAGTAGTATTTGGGCACTCTAATGGAATGATATGGAAACTTTGGGCCGGCTGGGGCAATTTTTGAACACCCTCATACAATGAAAACAGACGATCACACGACTAAAAGGTATAATTTTCAATGTTTCATGAAGAAAATTATATAGTTATTATTATACTAATTTAACATAAAATTATTAAAGGTACGAAATTTGGACCTTTTTGGCCTATTTTTTGGATCCTACCCTAATAAGGATTTTCAAAAAAAAATTGATCCTTTGTAGAGCAGAAAAGTTCAAGTTTTAATGTATGGTGATACAAATTGACCCATTGACCAATTTCATACAGAAATGAACTCCACAAAATTTTGACCATCTACACCTATTTTTGGATCCTGCCTTATCTAAGGAGTAAACTACGTTTTGGGCCCGCTTTCCCATAAATACGCACTTGAAAAATACGCCTTTTTTATAGAAACAAGTTATAATTTTTGTGTTGCAGAATAAAAATAAGAACTGTGTTAGGCAATGTGGTGTAGGGTATTTAACGGCCGGCCTTGCCCGACTATATTGTTCTTGCTTGTTTTTTTTATTACGTGAAGCGCTTTAGATAATTCTTCACATTACCCATTGCATTGTACGCGACTTAAAAATCAATTCACTTTATCGCACATTTTTTACATCTACATTAAAAACTATTAATCGGATTAGGTTCATCTTTCAAAGGACCATCTCTAATAAGATGCAAAAGGATGCACCCCCAAAGCCTTTTCACCACAATATTGAAAATCGATTTGTAAACAACAAGTATTTGAGCTCCTTTATAGCGGTAAAACTGGTTGCGTAAAATACACGAAATTTTAATTCCGAAAATTTTTTTAAAATTATTTTCTATTGAGTAGAACATTTTCTGGAACCAACTTTGGCTGACGGTAGTTAAATTTTTTAAAAATGCAAATTTATGAGAATTAACTTTTATTTAAAACGTTTTATTAAAAAGTTCACAGAGTAAAAACATAGTCGGGCAGGAGCGACTATTAGATACCCCACGCCACTACGTCTAATGCAGTTATTCTCTCGTTTTGTTAATAATACGTCAAAAGTTACACATCATCTTCATGCAAAGACATATTTTTCATGAAAGCCCGCATATTAGAGGGGTCCAAAGAACAGACATACGTTGTCCAAATTCGGTAAAGTTGATTTCTATGTCAATTTGCTATTAAGAACGAATTTTCACCATGAAATAATCCAAGTTCCACTATGTAAGAATTCAATTTTCGTAAGAACGATTATATGAGAGAGGGCTCAAAAAAATTGCCCCATCGAACTTTTGTCGAGAAATTTTGAAAATTGCAATTTTTTGCATATAACGACTTTCCAAAATAGGGCGTTAAATGGGGAGTGGTTGATCCAAATCATTTTATAATAAAAGTTTGGTCTATCTTAAGCCGTTCTGCGTGTTACATACGTCCGCACAAATTAATATACCCGGTAGGGTATAATGATAGAAAAACTTAATTTTAAAAGTTCGTTCGATTTCGCTTTTGCAATAACAAGCATTTTCCCCAAGTTTTCCAATACATTTGCTCTAGAGAAGATGATTTTTTAAAAACTATTCGCCAGCGCGTTGTTTGTAGAATAAGATTTTTTCTTGGTTTTTAATTACCAGGCAGCTTGAATTTCCGAATTTGTTTTCCTCAAGAATCGTTTTTAGTTTTAAAAAAAATTTTTTTTTTTTCTCCACAAGTAGCCGTCTGCGAACTTTTCAGTTAGTGCTTAGTACATATTCGTAAATATTCATGAATGTCTACTTAAACATATTTATTACCTATACAACAAACACATAAGCGAAATAAAGAAAAATTTTTGGCTTAAAACTTGTTTAAGACGAACTTTTTTTAAACAAAAGATTCAGTCCACCTTTGTTATTATAAGAAGAAAGTTTTCATAATGAAATGTAAAAAAACTTGCTTGACATTTCTAACCTTAAGCATATGTGTAGGCTGGGGAAATGGAGCCAATTTGTTGAACAGTTATTTACCAGCATCTATGCAAGTTTTAGCTTATTATTTGGATCATTTGCAGTACGAGCCCTTTTCAACGACTACAGTACGAGATGTTGCAACAAACAATAACGACTCATATCTTCCTACTACGACGATGTCGCCAACATCCACGGGCAGCTCTGGTTTATGGTCGGTTCCCAGCTGCGAAAATCAAGCGACTTCCTCCACGACGACGTCAAAAATCCCATCGCTTCAAGATGTTTACATAAAGTTGAACAATTCTTATTCGCCTTCCACGACAAAATCACCAATTTCTACCCTCACTACATTTGGGGTATGGGCCATTCCTCAATGGTGGACACACGCAACTACACCAAAAGAACCATCATCATCATCAAATCCTACGCGGTTCCACAAACCTGCTTTGTTTGCTCCGTTTAAAAAGTGGTATAAAAAGAAGTTCGATAATTTTGAATCGAACTGGGAAAGATTTAATGCATTACCTTTGTCATTGATACGTGATATAGATGGTGATACTAACTCCGAGCACCCGACAAATATCTTGGAATCTATAGACAATTTTTTGCGTTTGTATGATGATAACTATGGACGAGTGATTATCAGTTCGCCCACATCGACGGATCCTTGGTCTGCATTATCGAATGCTGGCAAAAAGCGCGAGCCTCCTGCAAGGCCTTACATGGAATTTCTGCTTCTCTACGATGTCCTGAAACGAGAAGCTAAAACTTTGAACTTAAATAAATACGAGGGTTATTCAGAGGACTTGCTCAATGAATTGCAAAAAGTCTCTAATATATCATCGGCCCGACAATTGTATATATTATTTAAGCGCCTGCTGGAACGTGGGGATGTGAAACGTATTGATACCATAACCCGTGTCGAAGCTCTTATTAAAGAATTAAATGATCCCAACAGCGACACGGCTAAAGCTTTGCGTTTTATACCAGCAATGCCGTTTTTAGCCTAAGCATATAAAAAATAAAAAGGATAACAACATCATTTAATTAGATTTACTTTCTTTTTTTCTCTCTGTTTGAGGTGAAAATGGCGGGGCAACGTATGCCAGCTTATTACATAAAATGCGCGCAGTTTAAATTTTGGAGTTTTAGAAAGAGTTTATTTAAAAATATTTTATGAAAAACCTGAACATATAAGACACGTTCCTTATTGGTTTAGTCCATTCAAGCTCAACATCCGAAAGAGAAAAAACCTTGAACAAGACTGGAATTTTAAATAAAAACGATGCATTGGAACTAGAACTGAAACTGGAAACTAGAAAATCTATTTGAAAATAAAGCGATTTGGAATGCCAAGCTTCCCCGTTCCGATAAGATATTTTAATAATAATTCCAATTTCGTATAACAAATTTCCTTGCTTTCGATATGCCGAAGCATATTAATTTAATTTATCATGTATACATCAAATTACAGTCTTCTCTTCTTCTTGAACAAAAAGAACAAAAATATCCCAGCAGAACAAGAAGAAATTTGTAAAATGAAGAATGCACTGTTCATTCAAACATAACCTAGAAATCAAAAAAAAAAATCAAAAAATCTAAGAAACTTCAATAACGTTACTGGATTATGGGTCTATATGGGATATGGGTCTAAAGTGAAGGCTTAATCCATTTCTTTTCTACAAAAAAAAAATATATATATATATATATATATATCAAATTATATTTTTGTGATTTGACAATTACGCCATACGGTCTGACTTAACTTGAAGCCCCAAGTTAAGCATCATTATTCTAAAAGCATAGTTTAAGAATACGAAAAAAACGATAATTTTCTTGTCCGCTTGCGGACGGACATATTCATCGGTTTGGTATGATCGTTTCACCTTTGCTTTGCATAGTCAAGATATGCCCCTCATAAAGCACACACATTGGTACTGCCAAGGATTTTCGTCAATTCAGACGAATATACCCGATGAGACCAACATATTACATGATACTACAAATTCGTCCTAATATCCGAATATGGTAAAATCCCTATATTCGTTTACTTCTATTTGTAATTGAGAACATTCTAATAGCAAACTTTCCAACTTATACAAAACTTTAATGTCTTTCCCGTACAACTAATGAGAGTTTTTTTATTTGTATTTCTTCTTAAAGACTTATATAGAATTGCGCATCAGACAAAGGTAGAGGAAGGGTATAAAAATGGCACCTATTCAAAATCTTTTGCTCGACGGGGAAGCTGTAAAGGATCTGGCTGAGCCGAAACGGTCAATTTTCATATTTGAATGGCTGCGTAATCTGGAGAAGGCGTTACTTACTTGCAATAGAGCCGAGATTAAAGAGAGTCAGAAAAAATTAGTGCTTCAATTAACCGCGCAGATAAATGGATCGCCGGGTCCACCAACCCGCAAATTATTAGCTAATTGTTTAGCTACATTATTCTCCGTGGGCGATACATTCATGCTATTCGATACGGCAAATACTTGCAATGATATACTTAAAAATAAGGATGACTCACCTAGTTACTTGCCTACTAAACTGTGAGTAAAATTTAATTAAAAGTAATCTGCATAAAAAACAAGTATGAAAATAATATTCGGCTGTGACCGAATCGTCTATATCCACCACTTTTATCTTAAAATAGACCAGTTTATGAGTAATAATTTTTTTATTTATTTATTTTTTTTTTTTTCCGGCTGTGACCAAATCGTCTATATCCACCACTTTTATCTTAAAATAGACCAGTTTATGAGTAATAATTTTTTTATTTATTTATTTTTTTTTTTTTCCGGCTGTGACCAAATCGTCTATATCCACCACTTTTATCTTAAAATAGACCAGTTTATGAGTAATAATTTTTTTATTTATTTATTTTTTTTTTTTTCCGGCTGTGACCGAATCGTCTATATCCACCACTTTTATCTTAAAATAGAGCAGTTTCTGAGTAATGAGCGGAAACTGCAATTTTTTTTTTTTTTTTTTTTTTTTTTTTTGAAAACAGAGGTGTTTGCAGTTTAGTATAATGCGGGCGTATCCTTCAGCCGATTTGAAACATTTTCAATATCGTCCGTTATGCAACAATCTTCAATAATTTCACCGAAACTCAAGCGGATATCTAAAATTTTTGCGACTGAGGTGCGCAACAGATATTACAGACGTTACACAGACGAAGGGAAGAATATGGTTATACGTTTTGACAAAATGAATATACCCCCATCTCTAATTGGTGGATATAAGAAGAAGAAAAAAATTATTGAGTAAATAATAATGTGTTTTTATCTCTTCTCTCATTCCCCTTCTCATCGCCGGTAGAGCTGCAATTTGCGTTTTGGGTTCTATGTATGAGAAACTTGGGCGCATGATGGGTCGTTCTTATGAGGAAACTGTCCATATACTTTTACGAGCTTTACGTAATGCGGAATCTCAGACACGCATAGAAATAATGATAACTTTGGAGAAAGTTTGCTCTGGCATGGGTTCAGCAATAGCCAATGTTCACAAAGATATTTATAAAGCCACCAAACATTGCTTAACCGATCGTGTTATGGCGGTACGAGTAACGGCTGCTCGATGTTTACTGGAAATGTTGCAGCATGCTTCCTTTCTTTATCAAACAGAGCTAGAAAGCTTATCAGCTCTGTGTTTTCGGGCTTTCGATGGTAGCAATTACGAAGTACGTTGTGCGATTGCAAAACTTCTTGGTACTCTATTGGCTCATACTCAGCAACAGCATGACGGCAACCCGAAAAAACCTTCCAGCCTTCCAGTACCCGCAGTACAATCTAAGTCATCAAATGCTCGATGCATTTCGTTGGATGAGACACTTAGTGTGTTCATGTCGGGATTTTTGCGTGGTGGAGCATCGTTTTTGAAAGGAACGGGCGAAATTATTAAAGGAAGCTCCAGTGTGAGTCGAGAAATCCGCGTAGGCGTCACTCAAGCCTATGTGGTATTTGTAGAATGTATGGGAAATGTATGGTTGGAAAGAAATTTAAATACATTTCTAACGCACATATTAGATTTGGTAGCAAACCCGAAAGCTGCTTCTTCGCACGTCGATGCCGTTTACTCACGCAAGTGCATCAACTTTATATTACGTTCAGTTTTGGGTAAAATGCTGGGTGAAAAAACTCAAATAACGGCTTGCAAGGAACTCCTACATATGATAGCAAAACAAATGAATTCAATTGATTTTAATCCGGAAAATGCCAAAGATTCCAACCAGGAAACGCTTTTCAATCAGCATTTGTTAGTGTGCGCTCTTCATGAACTAAGTTCGTTAGTGCAAGGTTTGGGGACCACTGCCCAAAACCTCTTAACTGATCAAACATTGAATACCCTCGATACGATTTGTGCTGTCCTAATACATCCTTGCGCAGCAGCTCGCTTGGCAGCCGCTTGGTGTATGCGTAGCTTTTGCATGGCAGTCCCAAGCTTAATAACTCCTCTCATCGATCGATTTTTAGAAACTTTGGAAAGAATGCGTTCATCCCCAGAGGCTGTGTCCGGTTACAGTTGTGCTTTGGCTGCCATTCTAGGAAGTGTTCACCATTCTCCACTGGGCATACCGCATACTAAAGGGAAGATAGTTTTTAATGCCGCCGAAGAATTACTACGTTCGGCTTCGCAAAACAGCCGAATGTCACTTAATCGTACCCAAGCCGGTTGGCTGTTGATTGGTTCCATAATGACTTTAGGTTCTTCAGTAGTGAAAGGCTTATTGCCACGTATGTTACTATTGTGGAGGCACTCATTTCCACGCTCCAATAAGGAACTTGAATCAGAAAAAGCCCGAGGGGATTCTTTCACCTGGCAAGTAACATTGGAAGGAAGAGCTGGTGCGCTCTCTGTAATGCACAGTTTTCTTCTAAATTGTCCCGATTTGGTAACTGAGGACATCACAAGGCGTTTAATAACACCAATTGAAAGTGCTCTGGCCATGCTAGTCAAGTAAGTTTTAATCATTAATATTAGCGAGTGTTCGGGTCTTTGTAAATGTGATGTTACCCATCCTAACCATCCTAATCTTTCTAATCCGTTATAATTAGCATACGATATTTTGTATAAAACATGAAATCAATTTCAGTTTATCCCCCGTGCTAAGAAACTATGGTACCCAACTAAAAGCTCCTGCAGCTATGGTACGATTACGACTATATGAGACTCTGTCCCAAATGCCTGCAAATACTTTGGAGTCTTCCTACACACACCTTCTACGCATGTTGGTCTCTGAATTTACGCTCGCCGAAAATCCCGCCAATACAACAAACTCACTATTACGCACTCTCTGTCACACTGGCAACTCACTAATTTTAGGTGCTTGGCTTCAAGATACCGATCATCACAGTATAGAAGATCAGGTAAGCTTAACATAATTATTACATTTTATATAATTATTATATGTTTGTGTACCGAGTTTCCTAGGTGCTTCCAAGTCTACGTTAAACTTCTATTATCTAACCCAGTTTGCACTCGATAAATTTTTTTTTATCAAAAATTTATCCCCTGCATATACAGTCTAACTTTTAATAGCAGAATAGAGAAGCACTTGCATAAACGTAAAGCAATATTTCAACCAGACAAACTGTCAACCTAATAATTTGGCTAAATTAGCGAATACGGGCCGTTTTTTTGCCCCCCTTATGAAAACGCCTAGAATTCTTTAAAGTAGAGGAAATAGTGTCGATCATCTCTAAGTCTAAACGAATACCTGTGCAATATAAATATCCGCTATAGCAAAATATTTTCCAATGATCCCCATCAGATGTGAAGGTGAATACCTTTTTCCAGTACAAAGATAAATGGCGAAGACTAGGTGAACATTGCCAACGTTGTCACAATCGCTTGTGATATGCATAAGCGCGAAAGTGCTCGCGGTATCTCTCGCCACCACTTGCTTGCACATGGGAAGGACAGTCACTCACTCTCTTTTCTCTGCAATTAGTACTAACATTATCTGAATTTAGCAAATAATTATGTATATCACGTACAATATCCTCAAACTTCACCAAAAATCATGTCAACCATTTTTATATATTAGGTTGGGGAAAAAGAAATCCATTATTTCTTCTTCTTCTTCTTTTGTTTCTTTTTGAATCCAGCTTTGTGTAAATGGTTTAAAACTGTTTTATGGTCGATTTTTAGCTCCTGGGCGATGTTACGACTGCTAACACCGATCATTTCTCCGATTTTATCGACATTTTCGACGACCGGCCTACCTGTGCGAGGTGCATCTTTAACATCAAAAATTCCTGAACGGAATCTACGAAACCAAAATTGCACATAATTGGCTGTTACAGTATCGGAACCATAAACACCATTCACAATTTTAGCCGCCTGGCTTGCATTTTCGCCTTTGTCAAAGAAAAACTGTAAAATGTACCGAATTTTCTCTTTGTTCACTTCCATTTTTAACACGCTGTAACTCACAATTGAATGCATGCACCAAACAAAAAACAACAAAAGAATTTTTTTTACTGCGAAATGTCACCTTTCCAACGAGCATAAATCTGAAATTGTTTGATCGTTAAATCGAAAAAATAATGGATTTCTTTTTCCCCAACCTAATATATAATATATATAATATATTATATAATATATTATACTTCTGGTCGCTTTTCCCCGCTGGGAGCTGTAATCAAACACCACTGACGGACACAACATATTTGAAAAAAAAATAAAAAAATAAAAAAAAAAATACAGAAACGCTTAGCTCCTTAATAGTAATTTAATTTTTGACTTGTGTCTAACTTTCCCTATGTGTTGTTTATTACGTGTACCGATTTACTTAAAGATGGAGTCGCACCGTAAATGGGATGGTGATCATGTAAGTGTGCTGCTTGTTATTCCTACCTACATAGATTTGGTTTTGTTTGCCATTCCCATCCACAACATCTTTCCTTTTCTTTGCATGCTTTTCCTAGAAATACTTGTTGCAATTTTATTGCTTTCCATTTTGTTTATTATAAATAGTTTTTTGTTTCTTCTTAGCTTCAGCTTAACAGTGCTGCTGGTTCCGGAGCGTTGGAACACGATCCCTGTTGTCTTTATAGGGCAATTGAGAGTCACATAATATATTCCAGCAATGCTGCCTACAATGGTAGACAGAATCAATGCCCAGGGCCTTTGCCACTCGGTGTTGCCATTATTGATATGTCAATTATACTCTTTGGTGTTATATTTCCAAGGGTGGCTAATAAGCATCGTCTACAAATGTTGGATCATTTTAGTGAGTGTATTAAGCAGGCGAAAAGTGTTCGACAAGAAGCCGTACAAATGAATATATTTACCGCTTTGCTAAGCGGGCTTAAAGGTCTTACCGATAGCAAATCAGCCATTGGTCCGGATGACGTACGAAAGAGCGCCACCACCTTAATCATTTCGACAATAAGCAGTTCAAATGCTTTGTTAAGATGTGCATCTGCTGAAGCTCTTGGTCGACTGACACAAGTTGTTGGTGACTCCCGCTTGACAGCCGAATTGACGCAGAATTCATTTGAAAAATTAAAACAAGCACGCGATGTTGTGACGCGTACGGGCCATTCAATGGCGCTGGGGTGCTTGCATCGCTACGTTGGCAGCATGGGATGTTCGCAACACTTAAACACAAGTGTTTCCATATTGTTAGCGTTGGCTCAGGATATATCATCGCCAGTGGTACAATTATGGGCTTTGCATGCTCTAGTACTAATTGCTGACTCTGGTGGGCCCATGTTCCGTGGCTACGTAGAGGCTACGCAAACGCTGTGTCTTAAACTACTGCTAAGCGTACCACAGTCGCATACAGATATCCATCAGTGTATCGGCCATGTATTGAATGCGTTAATGACAACAATGGGCCCTGAGTTGCAGGTTTGTACTGTTACATCAATTTCTTGAATAAAGCTGGATTGTTCGGTAAGCGTAGATCTGAAAGCTTGCTTTTCCACTAACTCTTCCAAAAATGATCTTTTTTTTACCAACACATGTCCTCACATTTTAGGTAATTTTTGTTATACAATAGTCTGCATGTGACAAATACCAATAACTTTGTGAGAATACTATGAGATGTGCTCAGAGGTTTCTGCAAGCGTCTCCTCTTTACAATCTTCGTTTAACCGAACAAACCATTCACTATAAAATTTAGATAATATATTTTTTTAACTTAATTTTTAACTTGATTTTCAACAGAGCGATGCTGTCGCTATAGCAAATATTCGGACGTCATTTATTTGCGCTACGTCCGTCATGCAAACCCATTCAGATCCTTTAGTGCAATCGGAAGCAATAAGTTGTCTACAACAGCTGCATTTATTTTCACCAGCCAGTATAAATCTT
Organism: Glossina austeni; assembly: GCA_000688735.1. Classification (NCBI taxonomy): domain Eukaryota; kingdom Metazoa; phylum Arthropoda; class Insecta; order Diptera; family Glossinidae; genus Glossina; species Glossina austeni. The sequence continues at coordinate 111,232 of KK502958.1, read as the reverse complement.
GCAGAACTTGTACCGATGCTAGTGAAAAGTCTATCCAGCCCGTATTTAATGCAAAGGAAAGTTATAGTCTCTTGTCTTAGACAAATAGCTCATCGTGAGGCCAAAAAAGTATGCAGCTTAGCTTTATCGATCAGTACGGAGGACAGTTCAAAACTGGCGGCCAACGAATTCGGTTTGCCTGGCATGTTATTTGCCATGTTGGACTCAGAAACGAATTATGAAATGCTTAAAAATATTCACGATACTCTAACTTCCATGATAACACTAATGGCTGCAGATAATTTGAGCACTTGGTTGAGCTTGTGTAAGAATGTCTTAACTGTCGCTGTGGAAAATAGCCCATTATTAGAAGATACTTCAGCCTCTGCGAAAAATGAAATAACAAATAATCCGTCTAACATACAAGCGGGGCCGTCAAGGACAGTGGGTCAAGATGAAGATGAAGACGATGATGCTGATGATGTAACTGAATATCATGCCAACGATGACTTATCTACACACCCAGCTGTGCAGCCACGATGGACAACTCGAGTGTTTGCAGCGCAATCTGTACGACGAATTATAACGGCCTGTGAAAATGCTAGTCCGCTGCACTTTGATTTGTTGCAAGCCAAGGAAATGCAAATGACTAAATCAAACGGCGATTATCTTATACTTCACCTTTCTGACTTGATACGCATGTCATTTATTGCAGCTACTTCCGATGCAGATCAATTACGTTTAGAGGGCCTACGCACTTTACAGGAGATTATAGATCGCTTCGCCAACGTGCCTGAACCAGAATTTCCCGGCCACTTATTACTCGAACAATATCAGGCTCAGGTTAAATAAATACGAAATGCCTTTTCCCTTAAAAACAATATTAACTCAAAATTTTTGTTTTAGGTTGGTGCGGCCTTACGTCCTGCTTTCACACCTGATACGCCATCAAATGTTACAGCCGCTGCTTGTGAAGTCTGTTCTGCTTGGATTGGGTCGGGTGTCGCTCGCGACCTTAATGATCTACGTAGAGTTCATCAATTATTGGTATCCTCTCTTTCGAAATTACATACGAAAACGAATAGTACGCAATTGTTTAACGAATCCATGGCTACGCTGGAAAAGTTGAGCATATTAAAGGCTTGGGCTGAAGTTTATATTGTGGCGATGATTGGTAACGGCACCGCTCCAGCAGCTTTACTACAAAAGCAACTAACAGCAGGGAGATCATTTGAAGCATTTCGAAATATATATCGATCTACAGATAATGACAATGACTCCATCGGGAGATCGTCAAGAAATGAGAGAGGCGGGGAGAGTCTACTTTTGCTAGTGCAACCTGAATTAGATAGTCTTTCGAAACATTGGTTATCCGCAATGAAAGATCACGCACTGTTGCTGTTGCCTACCGAGTTTCAAAGTCAATTACCACACGATGGCGGCGCTTTTTACACCACAGACACCATTAATTCTTCTAAGCCTCATTATAAGAATGCTTGGCCTATTATATTATATGCTACATCCCTTTGGCTTTACGATGTGGGTTTTCCTGCAGATGAGGAAAATAAAGACGAATCACCTGTGGAAGCCAATAATAACGTATTTCATGATTCTCCATCCATTGATAGATTTCATATGATTTTCGGCATATGCATGGAAGCGCTATGTAGCGCACGCACCTCTGAAAAACCCAAAAATGTCATAAGTTGCTTGCAATCATTGTTTACGATCTTCGACTCTAAATGGGCTCGTAAATTATTGGTTAGAGATAAAACTCTGGCCATTGAATTATGTAATGTTCTTCATCGTCAAATATTAACGAGCGACGATCTTTACATACAGCTGCTATGCATTGAAATACTGAAGCTGACAGTTTTAGCAGCAAAAGAACGTTTAAACGCCGTGCAAGATGAACATTTAGAACGAAATGTGGCTGAAAGTAAAAGTAATAGCTGTCTTCAGGAAGAAATGGATAACTTGGGTGAGGGCAATACATCAGGCGAAATAACAGTGGGCTCGTCTTTAGTTTATGCTTTAATGGAAGTTTGTCTTTGTTTGGTTGTACGTCAAATACCAACTATGAACCCCGGTTCCGTTAATCTGATGCAAATACGTAAGGATCTTATTTCCAAAAATTCTCTGCACTCACAGTCCTTTTTTACCAAAATACCAGAAGATAATGGGCGATTAGTGGCATGTGCTTTAGAATGCGTTAAAGAGTTTACATCGCTATGTTCTCCAAAAGGCGCTCTTAGCATTTTGCCTACTATTTTATATATGACCACATCGATTATTAAAGAAATCGCCAATAAATCCATCATTGATTCCACTATACTTGCCAACACAGTGGCAATACAAACGGCTTTAGAAGTGCTTGAATCCGTTTGTCAAGATAAATGGGCTCAGCATCCATCAGTGACTGCAGATTGGCAAGAATTACTGCAAAGTTCTCTCGCTACGATAGTTGATCTTACGAAAACAGCAGGAAACAGTGAAGATCGTAAAATGGATGAAGTGACAATGTTACAAGCAATAGCTGTTTTCCTTTTGCATACTCCGGCCGCTGTTGTGTCGACACCATCTTTGCAATATCCTTGTATAAATCATTTTCGACATTATCTACAATCGGATAATCTTACCGTTAAATTAAGATGTATACAAACGGCTCAATCAATTTTTTCGAAAGCCGAACTTAAAATCTCGACACCCTATATACACGCTTTGGCACCACGAATAATAGAAGGTCTATACTTGGACACAACCAAACAGCCTCGAACTGAAATTGAGCTACAAATTGTATTGGAAAGTGTTACGACCGTTGAAACGTTAATCGATTTGGCTGAACCACAAAATCGTAAGTAGATTTGTCCTAAGATTTAGTAATTCGCTAAGCTCTACGAATTAATTTATGTCTTCAAAAAATTTTAAATACATTTCACTCGTCATCATTTCGGGTAGAAAGAAGTTTGCGACTTAAGCGAAAATCTTTGACCTTAGGGCAGGATGTAACAATATTATCAGTCCGTTTGTAATACCTGTCTATTAATAACGTTAAAGGAAATCCAATATTTGGAAATATCTTTGATGTTTAGCAGATATCGATATAAAATTATCGATATAAAATTTGCTTCACAACTTTCTGTTTATATATGTTAGGTTGGGGAAAAAGAAATCCATTATTTTTATATGAACTTCAGGACTTTATTTAACATGCTTCGGATTGTCCGATTTGGATCATATATGCACCGTTTTGTTGTATGATTTGATCAGAATTTAGCGTTTGGCCGTATGGAAGCAACTCATAATAAATAATCCCCTTCCAGTCCCACCAAATGCATAGCAAAACCTTCCTGGCCGTTAGTCCTGGTTTGACCACCGTTTGAGGTGCTTCACCGCTCTTTGATCACGATCGTTTTCGCACAGGGTTATCGTATGTGATCCATTTCTCATCTCCAGTCCCCATCCGTTTAAGAAATGGACCTATCTCA
>KK502958.1:87259-105169 GCA_000688735.1 Glossina austeni | reverse complement strand
TTTCACCGATTTTCGTCGAGAGATATATAATAACTATTCTTATCATAATTTGGGATGATGATAAGAATAGTCTTCTTATATATAATAGTCTTATTATATAATAGTCTTCTTCTTATCATAATTTGGGATGATGATAAGAATAGTCGAATGTAATACATGTCCAATAGTTTTCTGTCCTTATGTGTTACTACGCCAAACTTCATTCAGACAACATTCCGAAAATATATTCAGTACTAAAAAAAATTAGCATTGAGTTGAACTTCCGCTGGTGAAATTTTCAATCCACTCTTTGGAAGTGTTTATCAAAAACATTACACAGGCGGACATCCATAGACCGAGGGTAAGCTCCAAACTGATTTTCTATCCTACAGGTATTATTATGAAAATTAAACGGTTCTTAGATTATTGCAATAACTTGATAAGTGCACAAAAATATGTTGAAGCAGGAGCGGACTTGTAAATTTTTGTAATGAATTTAAAATCAGTAGTAAACTGCAAGTGAAGTTCCAAATTTGATGTCTATCTGATGTCCACAGCAAAGAACGTGGTGGCGCTTAATTTGAAGGAGAACAAAATTTTCAGGGGGGCATTCAATTTAGAAAAACAAAGTGAGCATAGGAAAGTTGGTTTGTTCCAATTGGTATTTCAAAATAAAAGTATTTGTAGCATAGGCGCTTGGGCGTTGCAGGCGTGCTCTTTGCAAAGTTTTAGTAATTTTCAAACTTTTTTGCAAGCGATATCTTCAACGGAAGGCACTTTGCCACAGATAATAGGCAGTTGCGCAGACGGTCAGATGGGCAGACTGACATTCTGAGGGGCATTCTAAATTTGAAGCTGGCCAAGAATATACTTTGCTGAAGCTTGGTACTGCGCGTTATAAAAGTATTTAAGAAAAAGTTAATCTTAAATGCACTATAATATTGGGTAGGAGTGGTCAATTTTTCCTTTCTTTGTACAGATACTACAGAGTCGCCCATAGAATATGAATTCAATTTTTTGAATATGATTTTTGTGAGTAATGATTAAAAAACCAGTTTTTTATGCCTTTTTAAAAGCAGATGTTTTCTCACTATCCGTAGCACTGTAGGCGTGTCCTTCGACCGATTTGGCCAATTTTCAATACTAAACTGCGTGCAAAAACATATAATGTTTCCGCCAAATTTGAAGACGATAGCTTCAATTTTATGGCCAGTAAAACGTTTAAAACGCACATTATAAGACGAACAGACAGTTAGACGGACAGTTGTGAACGCATCAGAGTTACAATTTAGTTTAGTCCAGTTAGAGTTAGAATAAAAACTATATCAAGAAAACAAAGACTTCTCGCTGTCTTTTATATTAAGTGGAAAAAGCAAACGCGTTCAATTTTGATCAGTGAATTCTGTACATAGTCGCTCGAGTCGAATATTAGAGATTTTGGATAAGCATATCAAATGATTGGATTTAACCTAAATTGGGAAAATATAAGCGGTTAAAACGTTAAATAATACTGATTGTATAAAAAGAAGAAGAAGAGTAATATCGTAAAGATGCAGACGTTTTTTTGGTATTTTCGATTAACAAACGATGTCAAGCGAGAGTTCAAATCACTATTGGAAGCAAAGCTGAAAACAATCACAGAGACGATCTTAGTAACAAAAAATAAATCCACAAAAGGAGCATTACTCATACAAGTGGAAAATAATTTTAGGAAAAAAAGGAGTGTGCCGAAGAATTTGAATGCCAAAAAAACGTATAATAAAAGCTGAAAAATGAACATTTATTTCGCTGTAGTGATAAGAGATGGCCGACCAAAAATACAAAGGTCAAAGCAAGCAACACATAATAGTTAAAAAATTGGTGGTCGACAAGGCATCGCTGGTCACAAATAAAATAACAGAAGAAAATCTAAGTTATAAAAACTATAAGGGAGGTGCACTCTACTGCCTAGTGACACACGTCACATTGAACAAAAGAGATGAAAGCTCCCAATATACGTTAAATCACAAAGGCCCAGTTGTCTTCTTTTTTTTTTTTTTGTTTACTAATACAAACCAATATTCATGCCACAGTTACGGGTGCATTTCTTTTGAGCCCGTGCAAGGCTAATAGGCCGGAGTGTTTAATTTAAGAACACGCGCAGTCGAATTGACGATCACAGTTCTTTTTGTGGTTCTTATGTGCCTTTATATTTGATACAAACATAACCATCCTTACGCTCTCTGTCAATCATATCAACACAAAAGCTCCTGGGAATTGACTCATATTTTTCGAGCAAAACAGAAGCTTCTCTTTATTTACGCTGTTTATTCTGGTCATCTTTCGTGATGATACGAACGTAATCCTTATACCTTGTCACACTAAAATAAATGTGCCCAAATAGATGAGTAATATATCTCCATGATTGAATATCTATATTCATCGTGGAAGAATATTAGAAGAGACAAAAATAATTTTTGATATGAAAAAAAGAAAAACTGGTTTCCACAAACTTCTGTTTAGCTAATTGATTGTGCTGCAGCCATTGGTTACAAAACCATTAATATCATCCAAATCATAACCGTCATTATCATAAGCAACATATTACCGGCAAAGAGAACAACAATGGTACATTTATGCTTATATCACTGTTGGTATTAAATTGCGTCTCATTTCATAAGCCGTACATCAAGGATATGGATTCGAATCAATTCATTATCATAAAGAAATCGTATTGTATTATATTGTACCGCCGTCAACGCCAGACGGGTAGTCGAGTTTGAACAAATATATATATATATACTCAAAAAAAAAAAGAAAAAAAGATGATTAAAAAATAAGCTAAAGAGAAGAACTAAAATTTTTCCCTTAGAAACAATAGAAGAATATGTTCATCCTTAATTATTTTTCCTTTTGTTGCTAATTATATTATAACAACACTATTCGGGTGATAAGTGAGTCACCGATTATCCGATTTGAATCTCAATGTTTTTTATTGTACGTTAATCTTAATTAGTTTTAATTATTATAAATATAAAAATTATTTACACATATGTTTGCGTAACAGCTATAAAGTTGTGTTCAATACTCTCCAAAAATAAAGAAAACTAAAGATTTATGAAAAGTTAAGAAAAAGAAGAAGAAGAAGAGTGTGAAGCTATATTTAAATATAACTAGCAAAGACACAAACCAAAAAATTTGTAAGGAGCTCGTTAAGCCGTTAACAGAGTTATGTTACACGTTGGCTCGGAGGAGTTTAAGCTAAAATATAGTTAACATAGAACTTTTCGGAAATTTTTTTACAAAATATTATAAACAAAACGTAACTTTATATAAATTAATTATTATTTTGGAAGGACAACATTTTTACACTATGTCATAAATGAAGTTGATTTAGTGAAAGTTTTCTTAGCTATTGTGGGCAAATCATACCCTGTAAAAAATGAAACTAAAGCATCGCGAATCCTCTGTTAATAGTCTTTCCAACGATGTATAGGTTATATTAAGTTTTGCTCGGAGAATTTGTTTATGGAACTTTGAAAATTAACATACTTAACATATTGTTATTGTTATTATTATTATAATTTTAGACTAATGAAATCAATTCTTCGACTAAAAGAAAAAGATCTTGAGCACTAGCAACACAGGCTATCGGCTCTAATTTATAAAAGTATATTAGATATTCCTAAAATTGTTACGAATCTCTTCGAGTTTACTCGCCCCGTTTCCAAGGCTTTTTCTAGTGGCTCTCGGACGGATGTTGCATATGCTTATTTGAGTAAAGCATTTGATTAGTTAACCATAACTCATCGATTTTCAAACTCCAGTCCTCTGGTTTTCCGTTGCACTTAGTGAAATGGATAAACTTTTATCTGCATAACAGATCATTTAGTGTTCTGTTTAACTTCTTTTTAACGTCTGACGTTCCTCAAGGTAGTCACTTACGATACCTTTTGTTTAATTTGTCCATTAATGATCTGCCCTCGGTGATTAAATCCAGCCAGGTCATGCAGGCTGACAATGTTAAACCGTTTTCTTTTTCTCCTTGGAATCGCAACCGTATCAGTTTCAAGTTGGCTTAAATAATTTGGCTACATGGTGATCATTAAATTTTGTGAAATCAAATGTAAAAAACTGCAAGAAGCTTTCTTTCTCAAGGAGGATGTCATTTAATAGTGAGTGTTTCATTGACTCACACAAGTTGGAAAACGTCGTTCATCGGTTTAGGGGTTCTATTCGACCAAAGATTACGTTTTAATTTGCACTAGGTTTCATCAAGAGGTGGTCCAAAGAGCTTAAGGATCGTTACAATACAAAAAAAACTATACATGTGCTGTGTTAGACCAATATTTGAGTATTGGGTCTGTTGTGTGGTCTGTTTCTTACAGTTGTTACGTACATTCAAATCGGGTCAGAAGCAATTTTTGCTGTCTGCACTTAGGAATTTGAGTTGTGATCTGCTTGTCTCTCTGCCTCCGTATGAAAATTTGGTTGCTCGTTGTTATCCTTACGGTCAATTGAGGAACGTAGACTTATTCTTGGTGTTTCCTTCTTAATTAAGTTAATTAATTCTACTACCGATTCGTCCACATTACTTTGTGAGATAAATTTTGATGCCCCTAAGCATTTCACTAGCCACTTTATTTTCATTAAGCTTAGTCAACATAAATAGAATTGTGAGCTGTTTAATACGTTCAAAGTTGTTTACGGAACATGCGGTATATGATGTCTATCACTTAATTTCAATAACGGAGGCTTTGAAGTCTATCAAAACAACTATGCTTAATATCAGCGATTTGTCTATGTAGTATTTAAACTAATTTGCAAAACTAAAAACATCTCATTATGATTCGAAAATTAACTGGTGTTGTTTACCATTAAGGGTTGCCAAACTTTTGCAGATTTGGTATGGCTTAGGGATTCACTTGCAACTTAGTTCTGTACTAGTTGTGTACATGCATTGTCTTCTTTTTTTTCTTATACATGAATTATTCTAACTTTTCTTCTTTACTTTCTAATGCAGTTTATACTAGTTTTTACTAATAATTAGTATAAGATTCGGCTGTTAATTTATTTTTGCTGAGTTTCTTGCGTAAATAAATAAATAAATAAAATAAGTAAATCTGTCATAAGAGGCTTAGTTGTCATGAGTAGCCTTATACGGGGAGAGCTCCGAAAAATAAACCCACATCTGGTGCAGTTAATTTCCGTCAAATAACTTGTAGTTGGCTTTTAATACATTTGAAAAACATGTAGACAGTTCTGTAGAACCACTAACTTGCCCACTCATCACGATCGACGGCGTTTACCGGTCGTTGCCCAGGTCACAGATCGATTTAAAGTTTGATACTAGCCAAAAATGTATACTTTATAATGATCTCTGAAACTTCGAAATGTTGCAAATGTTTCTATAATGAATAAATGAAATGAAATGAATAAAGCTCACAGCTTTCTTTATAAAGGGAAAATTGCATAGTTTTCGAATCAAGGCTCCCATGTCAACAAAACATTTTTTATTTATTTCGAGGATAACGCACTTTATTAAATACTTTCGCAGGTTAAATTCTATGTTTCAATTTCGGTTTTAATATCACAACCTGTCACTTCACTGCAAACTCTTTTGTTTTGAGGCCCATTATCGATTTTTTTTCTTTTATGATTCGGTCTTTCCATAATTAATTTGGAATCCGTCGTAAGTATCCCAAGATTTTCATTCTTAACTTCATGACATTTTTCAGTGGTATTGATACCTACAAGAGATGGGTGAAGACGACTTAGCAGAGCAGCTGTATATAGAAGGGTACGTAATCTCTGGCGAAATATCATGATGCTAGGGTTATTATTAACCAAATCCGTCGTAGGTAAAGTTACGTTTTCATCAGCTTGTGACGTTAGCACACATAAAGTTCTAAACGCCATAGCAGAAGACCAGTTGCACGGCAAGGGGCTAGCAATGATTTGCATGTCATCTGGTATGCCTTGCTCTAAAAGAGGACGGTATTGTCTTACTAAACTGTTAGGTATGTTAGAACCAAATGTGCAATTGCTATTTAGATTGAAGGCCAGAACAGATGAAACCATATGTATTGAATTGGCTTCATGTGGCAACGTTCGGCATACATCTTCACCCAGTGTGAAATTGTAGGAGTATTTGAAAAAGTTATACATCTTCAAGCCAACCGCGCGCAATCGCTCTATATAAACTGGATTTTTTCTACTTCGTTTACGTGAATTTTCTTCGAAACTTATAATAGACGTATCGCGATTTGTCTGATTCTTTTCATTTCCTGATGTTTTACGATTTATCTGATTATTTGTTTTTCGTTCGTCTTTATTAAGCGATTTTACCGTTTGTTTTTGTTGTTGTTTTGGCTCTTTGAGCCTTCTTGCGCGAACGCGCCGTTTGTTACGATCGTATATAGCGTTTGGATCTTGATTTAATTCGGCCAATTTTTCAGTCCAATTTTCTGCATTAATATTATGCGCCGGCTTATACTGCTTTTTCCTTGGTATATCTTCCAATACCGCCTGAGGATTTTTTTTCAGAAAAGTTTGTATAGTTAAAAAGCGAGTTCGACAACTAGTGCGGGTGTGATTGCCTAAAAATTCCGCACACTTCACCCACGATGAAGTACCATTTTCAGCTATAAAATTCATCAGTTTCTGATCGTCATCTACAGACCATGAGCTGTGCTTATGGCGATGCAGTATTGTATTCTGATAACGCGAACGCAGTTGAACAACTGTTCGATTTGCAAATAACGTCCTAGGAAAGCAAGAAAATTTTGTTCCATATTCTTTAACGGCTGCCAACAGTAATAGATCTTCTTCGGGTGTGAAGGGAGCTGTTGAAAAAGATGGAGAATTCGTTTCATTAACAGTAAGAAAGTTATTTTCCACTGATGATAAATATCGTATATAAAAAGAAGTTCTTAATTACGTGAACTCATACCAATCAGAACAATTTTCAGACCCGCATCAGATATAGGCTTGCAGCGTTTTTCGGACTAATTTCCGCTAAAAATAGTAAATTTGGGTTTTTTGTTCAGTTTAAACATGTTTCTATCTTGATTCCTTTGGTTTTTATTCGGAACTTTTGAACACGCCTAGAATATATATTTATAACATTTGTTCCATTTTTTCGTCTTTTATAGATGTGTTCTTGTGTGGACTTTTGATTCCTAGCTATTAATTAGCTTTGAGAAGGACAGAGAAACGGATATAACTTAGGTGACAAGTATTAAATAATTTAGACTTATGGTAATTACCGTGACTAATGAGTGGATTTAATGTGTACGAATAACGAGCTTGTATTGTAGTCTTCGGTTTATGCGGAAAATGAGCCATAACATTATTCCAATTAACAACGCCATTAAAGGAGTATCTATTAGCAACTTCAATAAGACGTTTGTCGTCCTCTTTAGACCATTTACTCCAACGTTCGGGTAGCATATAGCAAACGCTATTTTGATACTGAACAAAGCACTAAAAATACAAAAAAAATGTTATTTATGAATTTCCACAATTAGAAAGCTTTTCAATACACCTGAAAGTCGGAACGTTTACCCAACTCGGCTGCAATAGCGGGCCAATTTTGAAAACCATATTTTTTTGATACTTCTAAGAGTTTTTTATTTTCTTCCGGGGACCAGTAAGTTCTTTTAAACTTGGGATGAAGGTACACATTCCATATAGCTTCACAGCTGTGTGGAGAATGACGTCGCCGCAAATTATATGTCGATATCTGATGCCAATCAATGTGAAAATCTTCGCCGGTGTACGAAAGTAATTTCACTAATTTTTCGTTTTTTGCTGCTTGCAGTGAGCAATACTTTTTAATTTCCACATTTTCCGTATCTCGTAAATATTCTACAACTTGTTCCTTAACAGCATGTACAATTTCTTGTTTATCTTTCAGTGACCAAACATGACGGCCGCATAACTCCAAATCCATTGGAAATAATTCATTATCTTCCTTTTGTCTGCGCTCGTAGTCTTTATTATTGGGACAATTTCTACAATTCAAATCTTTAAAGAACATATTGCCCTTTAGATAGAATGTGCCACCTCTTAAGTAGGCTCCCCGGATTCCTATACCGTTACGATTGCGTTTCATCTTATTCTTTAATAATTCTTCGTTTACATTAAAGGTTTCTTGTACATTAATTAACATTTTTTGGAGTTTGTTTCGTACTTCAAATAGTTCATTTTGCATTTGTTGATTAATTTTCAATGCTTTCTCAACGCCTGCTTTCAAAGGGGTTCGTTTATTTTCATTATTAATATCGTCGCCACTTTGTCTAATATCTGACATTTTTTACCAACGATACCGTTTATTACATAGAAATTAATTCAATTATTTAAAACGAACTATACATAAACCCTCTGTTTTTGTTAATTTATATATTTACAACAGCTTTGTACCGATTCCTTTGGCAAACATTTCTACACTTTACTAAGGGTTACCGCTATTTATGCTGACAACTATAAAGTACACAAGTGTTTTCCTTTAAACACTGAAATACGATCAATATAAAATATAGAAATTTGCTTTTGGGCTGTGTTCAGCCCAAATCTCCTACGAGTGAAACTTTTTTTTAAATTTCCTGATTTGAAAAAATTAGTAACTATTTTAAGAGTATAGATCTACTACCTGTTATTTTCTAGTAAAGTAACTTCCACAAAATGCACAACCTTGCCTAATTCATTTTTGTTTAAATTTATTTCTAATTCGCAGCAATAGTTTTTTTTAGAATTTTTAAAATTAATTTTTCATGTCTGTATTTAATTTCTTTTATATATATTAACTTTTTTATTGAATTTTGTTTTATGCATTGTGCGAAGGATTCTAAACTAAGATGGTTTGTGAGCATTAAATGGTAGCTTGGCAACTCTTTGCAAATTAATTTAGCTTTTCATTACAAAGAAAAAGACCAGAAAAAAAATTTTTGTTTATTGCTAAAATCAGGTGTAAGTTTGCCTAAAAATAGTGGTCTGATCAACCAAATGGAAGGTGTTCCTGTCAAAATTGTGGAAAAATATAAACCACCTCCTTGCTTATACCAATTGTCTCCAACAATTAGCAATAAATTGCTTTTACCTTCAAACATTTTCAACGATTCTTCCTTTTTTGCCTACGACTTTCAAACGGAACGAAGGGCGCTGAATAAAGTACAAGAATGGAAAAGACTGCGTCAACGTGAAAAGGATTTAAGGCAGGAGCGAATGGAAAAACGTAATCAACGCAAAGCCGAAGAGCGTGCAAAGCAAGTACTTGGCGCTGTATCATATCCCAGTACGGAAGATTTATCATCTTCCGGAAGCGAGGATGACGTTAGCAATGTTTCACCTGCCTGCATTGGAAATGGAAATTTAGTTAGTGCAAGCGACACTTTAAATAGCTTCCATAATATATTACAACCTACAGTATTAAGGTGTTTGAATGCGAATCAATTTGAAACAGTGCACGATACGAAACTAGGTAATACAATTAATTATAAGGATTTCGAGGCAGACACGTCATCCCCTTTCGATAACATTGAACTGAAAACAATTAATGATCTGGATATACTCGCGCAAGTCCTGCACAATACGCAAATTGCGACAAATAATCAACCAAGCTTAAACGATCAAGAAATTAATTTAAGTAATTCTTGTGACAGCAACATTCCAACTAAGCAGCCTTATTATAATGAGGAACCAAATCAAACGCATTCCTCATTTCTCGGTGATAGTTCTATAACTACAAATGTAAATTCTACTTCTTCAAGTACAGATAAACGCTCTTTAAGGGAAAATGATCCTAAATCACTTTTGAAAACTGATGTTGATCGTAGATCAAAAAGTGTTCCAGCTCTTGAAAGGAATCTCAGTGGAATTGAGTTAAAACGTTCTGGAAATAGTACTTATAACCTTCAAAATTGCGTCGCAACTCTAAGTATGTTATAAAATATTGTGATATATATAATAAATCGAAATATTTAACGTTTTTATTAGATAATGGAACAAATTTTAATGGTACTTATTTTAGTCAATTAAGTGATTCGAACAAACAATTGGCGGAGAAAATTAGCAATATAGGATTTCCATTGGAACGTGTAGCTAGAACCATTCTTTTGGTGGGAGTTGATGACAGCAAGGTACGCAATTTCTCAACAAATCTGAATTAATGATTAAGTCATATTGATTTTTCTAGGTCATTGAACATTTAATTCTTTTTAGCGAGTTGGCAGGTAATGGTTTTGAAGAAACGAAAGTTGTTGAGGCACTTTTGCGGCACGATAACAATAAAGCAAAAGCTTTAAACGATCTAACAACATAGCATTGGATATGGATTCTTATCTAATAAAATTAATTCTTTTCTCTAGTAAAAATGAAAACGTGAAAATAAAAGGCATATGCATTTATGCATACGTTATTTATACAAAAATCGTCAAGCATGCAGCTGAAATGAGGAGATTGACTTCAGCCTTTTACAATCTAAACAAAAGTAAAGTTGATTTTCCAATTTTCAGCGGTTATTTTGTGCATTGGCATTGCATTCAAAAATAAGCAAATGTTGGCAAGCCTTCTGCAAATAATAGTTAACTTTAAGACGATATCGGCAAAAGAAAATTGCAGCAGTAAGAAGCCTATGAAGACGCAGTATAATATTTCGCTTTAACTTAACGTTGGAACTTGCTATTTAAAACAGAGAGCAGCAAGTCGCTGTAATCCTACATATTGATTTATTTAACATATAAATATATTAAAGAAGAAGAAAGTTAATAATCGTATTTTCGTAGTAATCGCCGTGCGTGTGCGTTAATTTAAGAGAGGAAATTGCATAGTGGTTCATATTCAAAACTTCTCTTTCGCATTCAACAAATATGAACTCTACATTCCAGTGGCTTTAATATTTTAAACGTAAAATAGTTATGTTAATATTTCACTTACAGATTATATTTGAGGAAAAGAAAAATAAACGATTGCTGAAATCAAGTGTATGAAGCAAACTTATAAATGATTAGAATCGAACGGTCCTGATTTTGCTAATTTTTTTGATTATTTTTGGGGATTTGGTCTTGAGAAATTCCAATTCCAGGTCATTAAAAAAAATTGTCAGAATAGCCGTTTATTAAATAACATCGGCAAAAGTAGAATAAAAACTGGAGCTGATGAAGACATTGTGTAAAGATTTCACGTTTACTATTGAGTTGACAGTTGCAAAAGTCAATATGATATTAGTTATTAATCTATATTGAAATAAAATATTTTTGTAATTTTTGAGTGAATATGTAAGCCTTCTTAGTGGAGTCACCAAAATAAAGTATTCAATTTTCGTGGTAACATAATAATGACCGATTGAATGAATATCTTATTTATCTAATGATTAATTTTTGGCGATCACGCTTAACAGAGTGTACGTAATTTAATATAAAGAGTTAAGTTAGTTATGAGATGTTACATTTTTCTTTCAAAAAAAAAAGCTTGTTTGGAGAACTCTACCTATTAAATCTTAACAATTGCTTTAACATGTTCAAAAATGCAGGGCTTGTCTTTTAGTATTTCATTTGAGATCTTTTTTGGATTTGTAAGGTTTCTTAACTTCTCACTTATTTCGAATAAAAGTAATGAATGTAGTGATTTTTAATTTTTACAACAACAATAAAACCGAAAGCTGTATTTCTTGTGAACACTTTTTAAAGAAAACCCCTTGGCGTTGGTTAAGGTCGCTGATGTATTAATGTTTTACTATGTTTTTTAACAAGAATATTACGGCAACACTCAAACTTGCAAAATAACTGCATTTGCAAATCGCGGTAAGCATTGATTTCTTCAAAAGCGATATTTCGAAAATAATATTAAACATCATAATTTAATAGATTGCATTAAGACTAAAAAGCTGTTTAATTTTATGTTGAAAAATTCTCGTGTACTAAAAACGCGTCAGATTTTTTTTGCATATATTTTTTATTCATGTTAATAGTAGTGGAAGAGCTAATATTTTGAGAATTGTGCGTATACATATAATTATCACAATAAATTTTATCACAGTTAAGGTACACTATTTGCTTATCTTTTTGAAGCCCACATATCGTTTCCATTAATCGTTTGCTATACTTTTTACCACGGTCTCCAGAGTTTAAACGCAGGCGTAGGCGTTGCAAGTGGACTTTGAGTATTGTCACTGTGATAACCGGAAGAGGCAGGACTATGTGGACATTGAATTGTGAGCGTCTCTTTTTGTTGATGATGGTATTCTTGTTGTAAGCGATTGTAGGATCGACCCAAATGAGTCATTACTGATTTGCCCATGTCGACACTGACACCGGGCGTAGAGGCCAATAAACGTGATACTTCATTAACAGCATTTATGTAGCCATTGCGAAAAGTATTAACAGGAGCAACATGTGACGAACACTTCGTCGGCTTAATTTTACGTGATCTTAAAAAGATAATTGTTGATTCCAGCATTTCCGCTTTATCCATACGTAAGATATTTTCGTCTCCTTGCAACTCAACCACTAGCTGCTTGATGGCATCTAGACACTTGTTGATACGAGCACGTCGTTGACGTTCCAAAAGAGGTTTTTTAATTTTTTGATAAATTTCGGTTTTTGTAGAATAAGCCATTGTTGTTTGTTGTCAGCTATGTTAGCTTGTAGATCGTTTAAATTACTATGCTTCATTTCTTTATAATGTCGATGATTTTATACCCGAAAATGCCTCGCAAGACAGAGAGAATACTTTTCGACCTTACTCTCTTTAATCTTTAAATACAATTTTGTTAAAAAACAACCCTCATGTGAAACACTGCTCTAGTATTTAATGCTGCTCTTAAGTGTATGTACTTCCTTTGCAATGTGTTGTGTTGTGTGTGTGTGTGCGAGTGTGTGCGTGTGTGTGTGTGTGTGCAGCTGCCGTCGATCAGGATATCACAACGATGCGTAAGGCGCATGAATACCTCATGGCTCGTGGCCGTGGGAACCTTGCACGGACAGAATTTCTCACACGGTGTTTGTTGAGTGCTTGCAGTGCGTACGACTAAATAACGACAACCACATGTGCTTCTTTCTTTAAGAATATTGTTGTTGCAAGAAGATATGTTGCAGCTGTCGTTACTATGTTTTATGCTCAACGAATACTTTTTTCATTTTCAAACGTCCTTCTCATTGTTAGTGCAGTAACAAGAAGAGAAACATGAAAATCCTTAAAAAATTTTCGTATGTTTTGTTTATATTTCACTTTATAGTCATGCATGTACGGATGCACAAATGTGAAAAACGTTCGGTTTGTTGTTACATTATGGAATGGCGATTTTTTTTAGTTGATTTTCGTTTTATTGTTATACGTCGATTTTGTTTTTTTTTTTTGTGAAAACAAATTGTAAGAAATTATTGCCTACTTATTACTGATTGCCGTTTTAGAACTATATCCAATCATTATTATCTGTTTAAAAAGAAACTCACGTACGATTTGCGTGCGCCTAACTTAATGCCCGACTTTAGGACGTACACAATTCAATATGAACTCAGCGATTGAAAAATACAAAGAAGGAATCTTCTTGTGTCCTCGTTTTCTGCTCGTTAAAGAAAACTTAAATTATGGTCGCCAGTTTTATGCAAAGTTCGGAAAGCAACATGTTGGACTTACTTGCACAAATTAAATTTAGAACCAACTTTGGACTTGTTATCTAGCTAGAACATTAAAATTTGGTTCATTCAAAGTTTCAGTATAACTTTGTCAGTTAACATTTGTAAAGGTTATTAGTCTGATCTTTAATTAAATTGAATAATTAAAAACCCACTTAAAAGTGCCGAAATATAGTCAACTCGATTAGCTTAAGTGGGTGTTAAGGATATCCCAGATTCGCTGCAAGCTGAGTTGTAAACATTGTAATCTTCCCTGAGGCGTCTCGTGTTTGTTTGCTTCTGTTGGTTATTTGGTGCTTAACACAAACCGACGGCATCTTCACAACAATGCCATTACTAATTAACATCTGATTCTACTGTGGTTGGTTAAATTTGGAGTAATATAAATGAATATTTCCTATTTCATTCCTATGGACAATATACCGCCTAAATTCTTCTTCTTCGCACTAAGAACAGTACATATTTAATTGCGAGTGTGTTCATTAAGTTTCATTAAAACTTTTTCATAAATATTAAAATAATGCACATCAACTTCGAGCAGCATCCATTAAACAAGTCAGCGTGATTTGTAAGATTTCATCAGGATAAGAAAATTTGTAAAAACATGCAAAAGAAAGACAAACGAATTTCGTCTCAAATTAAGTGAAAACAAAAAAAAAATATATTTTTGATGATGTTTTGCTGGTTTACATTATAACGGATCTTTTAGATCTTTGCGTTGTTGCAATTGTCAGCACGTAAAGGGTGCGATAAACATTAATATCATCCACAAATAAAATATGAGTTTCATTGTGATTAAGAGGTACTTATAAACAAAAAAGGAGGACGCTTCAGATATCGCATAACATAAAAAGCATATTTTAATGCTCAGAAATATTCCTTTATCCGTTTTGAGGTATAGTTCTCCTTCTCTGTTTGTTGGCCAGACTGCATATATATGCGTACGCCTGTATAATTTGGCAAAAACATTAGAAACTTGTGCAGACAGATTGATGTAGGAAAGGGATCAAATCGGCCACACTGTACACCTACACTGCAATGTGAACTAAGCATATCTTTTAGCCAAGCAAAACAAAGGGATTTTTGCTCATTATCCAGAAGTTATACAACAGTAAAAATTCCCATGTATATCTATCTTAAGGGTGATTCCATCGTAGACGGACAAGAATGTAGAATATCGATGATGTATAGAAATTTTATTTTTTTCATTTATTTATGAGTTTTCTTAACACAAAAGTGGCGGGAACAAAAGATTCGGCGACGATTACATTATTTTCAGTGAACTATTTCTCTACTTAATACTGTTTATTATAATATCATGAACTTCTATGCTGGTAACTCTATTTTGTCACTGTTGTACAATCTTTTTTTCTTACTTGCTTGAGATAGCGGTATGCAATCTATGAACAAAGTTTATCTTATTTACTTAATTATGTCGTTTAAGCGGCTGTTTTTGGTGCCCGCATTTTCCCGCCCTAGGGCGATGAAAAAATTCGCATATTTTTAGCTCTATGTGAATTATATAAATAATTTTCCTTTTATTATCGAATTAATATAAAACATTTTATTTTTTAATAATATGCATCAATTTCTTATGAGCGAAAACAAAAATTTTACTTAATTAAAATGGTAGCCTATCACAGTTTAGTTAAATAAAGCTTCTACTCGTATGTTAAACTTATGAATTATTTAACAGAGCTTATTAGTTAAGTTAAAATGTACTTTAATGAGATATAACGTATTATTGAGTGAAAGTTACCATGGCCTCCACAAGGAAGTAGACGACACCTTTAATAGACCTTGCGCTGACGGGCAGAATGATGGTGAAGAGCGTAGACTATCATTATCACTAGCATAACCACTCGAAACGGGACTGTATAATATCGGCCTTGATGACTGCGTTGTCGAGCAATCCAGTGTTAAAGGAGTATTAATAGAAGTGGGTCTTATTTCTTCGACCGATTCTAGCTGATTTAAGCGCAATCCTAAGTGAGTCATGAGTTTTGTACCGAATGTAATATCAATCTTGGGCAGCGATGCTAAACAGTGTGAAACCTCATTAGCCGCCTGTATGTAACCATTACGAAAACTTTGCTTGTTAACGCTGTGATTATCGCAAGCGATTTGTTGTTGAGGATCGGATTTCAATTTACGTAAATGCTGCACCGTTACTTCTAAAATGTCAGCTTTTTCAAGTTTAACATTTGACTGACCGTTTTGCTGCATACATTCAACCAGCAATTCTTTTAAATCATCCAGACATTTGTTGATGCGAGCGCGACGTTTTCGTTCCAGTTGAGGTTTGATCACTTTACGATATTGATAAGTCTTTGACATTTCATTTACGGTTATCATGCTAGCGATCTTTTTATTGAACGTCCGTTTAAAAAATTTTTAGTAGTTTACTATCCAAATACTAGGCTAAGAATGATATCAGAAAAAGAGTGTGCCAAGTATTTATACTCACACGTGTCCACCACAGTATTTGGAGAACTCGTGCTCAACACACGCAATGAATACAAACAAAAATACCCAAAAAGAAAGGAATTGGTTTTTTTTTTTCTTTGAGAAAAATAAAATTGAGAGAGACGCATGCGAGAGTGTGCTCATGCACGAGAGACTTTTACTCATTCGGTAAAGGTAAAAATAAAAATGCATGTAAAAGCGTTGGGGTGCTGTGTGTGCACACAGGACTCAATCTATTCCTTAAATTTACTTTTGATGTTGTGGTTGTGATGTAGTTTTAATTTTTTTTTTTTTTTTTTTTTGTCTTTTTTGTTTTTTTGAACTTTGCTCGTTTCACACACGAGTTACTTAGGGGTTGTTGCGTGGTGTGTTGTATTTTGTAAGGGAAGCAGGTAGACAGTCAACGGTGCAATTTTTAATCGTGGGAAACACTTTGCGATTGCGTTTCCACACAACGATCATCACCTTTATATGATTGTTTGTATTGTTTTCTTTAATACGTTGTTAAGGATTTCAGCTGCACACGCATACAAAATTGAAATTTTGTATTAATACGTATGGTAAACAACGCATAGGGTGCTTTTAAATACGACATAAGATAAACATGCAAAACTAATTGAATTTTATTTTTAATTTATACGAAATTAGATAAAAAAAAAATATATATATATATTTTGAACTTGAGTAGAATGTGTTAAACGATTTGTTTAATTTTCATTACCAGAAAATTTTCCTTAACAACATTTTTAATGGTTAGGTTTGATTGGGCTTTAAAAACTGTTTTCTTCCAACCGTCACACGATGGAGGTGATACTAATTTTAGAAAAACACATAAACATCTCGTAAAATATGCATGTTTGTGATTAGCTGGGGGAATTAACTTAAAACTCATAAGTTAAAATCTATATAAAATTTGACTCAATTACTAATCAAGAGGAATAAAAACTTTGGCACTAGGCCATAGTCGGCCATAATAATATCGTCTAACTAATATGACTCTGTTATATAATTCCAGCATATTCGATTTTCTTGCACGAAAATCGAAACGAATTATCTGACGAAGAATTCAATGTCCTGACGGTCAAGGCAGCCCAAAAGCAACGAAGTTTTACATTGCAAAAGCTTTCCATAAGTTAAGCCATAAGTTTAACTGATGAAGCTCTGGAAATTTTTTCACGAAATGGTCGTGGCAGCGAACGAAGATCCAAAGTTGCTCCGACATTAACATCACCGATATTAACTCTTCTGCAGACTTTGGATAAATTTTTCAACAAAAAGGCTCCTGTTGAGCCCTCTACAGAATTCAATTAAATTTTCTTCACCTTTTTGTTTTCTATTGCGTAATATTGTTTATTTATTTTGTTGATTTTTGTTTAGTTGTTTTGTTTTAATCAGAAAAATGTAGAGTTTATTTTATTTTATGCTATAATCGATAAAAAAAAAATGTTGAAATCCTATCTTTTCATATGATTTTCTATAGAAAACTGAGATTCGCTTTGTGGTTTGTTTTTTTAGAACGTATCTACGACGCAAAGCGGGACCTGGGACCTATAGAACCCATACCCATACTTGCCATGTCATTTCCGAAAAAACACCTACAATTTCCATAAATCCTTTACGTTGCTTTACGTTACTTGAACTGAATTGCGTTAATCATACTCATTGCTCATCTCCATATTGTTAGCTATCTTCAAAATTTGACATATATATTACTCGTTCAATTTAATTTTTAAAATAGATCTGATATGCGTTTTACGTTTTTGGCAAAAAATGAAAACTTCATCTTTTTCCGATTTTTGACGATGTTACGCCTTACGCTTTTAGCTAAAAATTAAAATTTCATTTTTTTCCG
>KK502958.1:60058-73182 GCA_000688735.1 Glossina austeni | reverse complement strand
AATAAAAAGTTGGTTTTTTGCTCATTGCTCATAAACTACAGCAAATAAATCTGCAAAAATTTGACCGTATAATGTATGGGCGATTCTGTACTACCTGTAGAAAAAGGGGAAAGATTGACCACGCCTATTTAATAGTATAGTGTATCAAACATTAACTTTTTCATTACCTTTGTAGGGCGCAGGAACAAGCTTCAAGAACCCCTTAAAGTAAACAAATTCCTGGCCATTTTCAAATTTGCAATGCACTTAAACATGTCCGTCTGTTCGTGTGTCAATCTGTCTGTCTACGCCACTGGGCTGTATTTGTGGTAAATGTTCTCCCGTTACCGAAAATGAAGAAAATGTCTACAAATTTGCAAAGAATTCGGAAGTGACCCAAGCTGGTCAAAGGGCACGACTACAAGACGCACATGCCTATGCAACACAAACTGTGAATACCTTTGCTTTCCGTTTTTTGGTTGTTATTTTTAAATTACAACATAAACGTCATATCAATTTTCACTTTTATTTTAAAAATAGAAAAAATCAGCCGCGCCCGCTCTATATTATAGACCATCAAAATTTAGATCATTTACTTTTTTGTTCTTGTTTAGGACAACGGTGTTCGTCACGACCGAATATAATTTTCTTGTTAGTTTTTTTGGCATGGTTTTCTTGGGAAAATATTTGGAGTTGTGCAACTTTTCTAAGGAACCCATCCACCGTGCAAAAAAAGTTGGCTATCCAATTTTTATTATATCTATCGATTGAGAATCAGTTTCTGAATCGGTTTAAGCTTGCTTGCTTGTCTGTCCGTCCATCTGTCCATCGTCTTTTTCTGTTCGACTTACAGGTCATAATATTTTACTCATTTTTGACGCAATTTATTACATTGAGGTTTCTAATAATTAATTAGGCCGCAGCACTTATGAACATTCCCCATACATCGGGTCAATCTGCCAAATTTTGTTATATGAAAAATTTGCATTTTTCGAAATTTTCTTACCAAAAATCTTGTAATGATAATATTATAGTAATTGATGTGGAAAATTTGGATCGGTTGAGTTAATTTTTTGAACCTCTTCAAATATTTTTCAAAAATTTTACTCGAAAACTAGGCTAAAATGCTCTTAGATGTGTGCTAACTGTTCGAAACTTAGACCACTTAGACTTATTTTTTGGATCCCATCAAGTATAAGTTTTTTTATAAGTAGTACGGCTTTATATAGCAAAGCAATCCAATTTTCAATACTTTATCACAGAAATAGATGAAGAATAACAAGAAATTTAATTTTGCTAAATTTGGGTCAGTTCACAGTTTGATCCCCTCGTGCGAAAATAATGCCTTTACAAAGATGCAAGGTACACTTCTCGGTATTGTATCACGAAAGTAAATAAAGTGATGTATGAATTTTGATGATCGGCGTTGCGCAAGGCGCAACCTATCTATTCTCTCTATCTATATGCAAGGAAATAGCGTTGAGATAAATTCGGATGGGATTCAGCTAAGTTAACCTAAATCGAACTTGCTTGTCGAATATTTCAAGCTCAAGGTCAAGAGACCACTGATAAGATTGAATGACAGAAATACAATTAATCATCAACAGTGAATTTTTATGTCAGAAATTAGAGATCTGGTTGGTTCTACCCAACGGTCAAGTTGCACGGGTTTTGGAAATATTTGCAGCAAAAGGAAAATGTCCCGGCATCCAAAATCTTGCGTTAAATTTTGATATTAAGAAATAAAAGGAATTAAACTTTCCCATCTCGTCCACGATCGGAGCAAATTTAATGTATTCACATCACATTCGAATTATATAATAATTTACAAGCGAAGGGCGTCACTCATCTCTTGACAGAATCTGCATGAATCGGTATCAGGGATACCCATGTTTTTCAGGTGATCCGTGCCGACGCTTGTGACGAAGCGTAGATTATTTCTTCTTAGTTCCAGTAGTTTGTGTGCCATGCCGGAAAATGTAATGAATCTTTTTGCTTACGGTTGTCCTGCACATTGCTTCTAATGACAATCCGATTTTTTCTGAGCCAATTGCGGTGCAGCACAGAAATGTTTGTCTGTTGAAGATGGGGTTAAATCAAATAAATTAATATTACAAGCAATGCTTTCGCGTGCAATTTCATTCCCAAAATCCTATTCAATTCGTGCACTTCCGTGTATTGTCGACTCGGGAACCGTGTATGCCGTGAACTTATGTCTAGTCTGTCAAGAACTAACTCATAAAATATTTAATGATTCATTTACTGAAACGATTACAACGACCTTGGTTTCAACAGGTGGTTCAGTTAATACGATTGAGTGAAAATTTAGATAATTTCTAGGACGTAAGGAATGGCGGCTGGGAAAGCTGTTGTTAGATAAATGTTTAACAATATAAGATAGTTCGGGTGGTAATGTTTGACGTCAGAGATATAGTGTGCCATCGAAAATGTTATGAAAGTGTTAACAATAAACGAACAATAATTTATTTAAAAGAAATTCAGGAGACATTTTCGTCGCACTAAATCGCGGAAATGAAAAAACCCAAGACTTTCCTTTTCAATAATAAAAGAAATGTTTATCAGAAAGTAACAAAAATTGTTTATTTTTATTTTTTAAACAATAGCTTTTTTGATTTATCTTTAACACGCAAGAGATTGGATGATGATTATCTTCTCAAAGGACACTTTGAGTTTAAAGATCTTTAAAGATCTTAATGAAAGACAAAGTAGGTATTCATTCATTTTATCATTAGGCTTCATTATAAATAAATGAAGTTGTCAGTTGAACTATAAAATTCAATGAAAAAAAAAAAGAAAAATAAAAAAAAAAAAAAAAAAAAAAAAAAAAAAAAAAAAAAAACTTATACGAAAAAACGAAATAAATGATCGTTAAAGAAAAAGAGTTAGTGTTGTGCTTGAGCTTGCTTTGCACACGCGCACAATTGGCACGAGCTACTATATGTTAACTACTCATTGCTCGTGTGTTCGTTGATTGTGTGTGCATTTATACGTGCCTTACACAGAGGCCTTTGTTGTATGCAGAGTTAACATTTTATGAAAAGTTAGCAGCAGAGGACAATACCGGCGCATGGCTGCTGCTAGCAGAACTTAAACTGATTTGCAAAATATTATACCCAGCAAACATTTTACTACTATTGAAGTACTTGCTCGAAAAAAAAATGTTAAAGTGAAAGCGACCGACACTTATTTCACAACACACACAGTCCACACACGACAAGCGAATGTTTTCGATATTTTTCAAATAAAAGGATTAACAAAGCAAAAGAATTCAGCAAATCTTCTATTGACTTCAATTTATGTTCAATGCCAAGTGTTGGGCAATTAAGTAGACGTTTTTTGCCTTTATTACGTGAGGAATTAGTTGCAAAATTTATCACGTCTACTGTCATGTGGTGGTTTTTTTCAGAAAATTTCTCCATGATATAGAGCAAAGGGGCGGGTATTGGACAAATATGGTGGCTTTTTTCAAAAAATTTTTCCATGATATAGAGCAAAGGGGGAGGAGGGGGGGGGGGGTATTTTCTACATGCTGATGGGATATTTCTCGTTGTTACGAACGACAGACAAATCTAGTAAACTTTTCTATGTATTCTGCGAGTTATGTTAATTACTCGATTGGAACCCATTTTGTTTACAACACTTTTCAAAAAAAGCAAATTTTGCGCTCTCAAGTCAATTAGAGCCGAAAATATGAAAAATTGCAACACAAGGCAAGCAATGGATGAATAGAGGGACTTGACCAAATTGCCATTAAATTTTTTGTTACGCAAGATTACAATATTTTATGGATCATTACAAATTGTACGAAGCCTTTAATATACCGCATCTCTAACATAATCCATCCCTTTTTTTTGTTGAGTATAATAGAAACCTTTCATTATATTGGGTGCTCGTAAGTGGCAATGCGCAACAAGAGTAAATGTGAGTTGAGCAAAAAATAAATGAATACATGAGTTTTGATGTCATTTAACGTTTAATATAATTTGCGGACTACGTATTATTCCGTTTCCTGAAAACAGTTTAAAGGCTTTTGCAACCCCACCAAATTTTCTTTCATTACAACTCGATAAAGTTTCCCGTGTTTTCAAAGCCAAAGCTTTCTGTGCGATAAGTGTTTGTGACAATCGTAAATTGTCACAATGAAATGGAATCCAAATATCGAACTTCTTAATAGTTTTAACATAATCGGAAGAACTTTCAACTGTACAGCTACTCATAACCTTTGTAAGGGCCAGTGAATTTTTACCTCCTTTACCAGAGATGTAGCATATGAAAAATATGTCGATTCATTTCTTTTTTTTCCACAAAAAAGTTCTTGAATACATTCGCGCTTACTACGTGTGGCCCGAACTAATAATAAGCTTGGGTCAACAACTTTTTGCCAACCTAATATTCAACAATTCTTATTGTGAATGCATTCGAAAATTAAAGCCAATTGTTGTCATTAATTTTTTAATTTTATATAAATTTAACTTAATAACGGTAATAATTGTTTAAATATTTGAACTAAACTGCTTTTATAACATATATATATATATATCTAATTAGATATCGGATATCATAAGTAATGTAAGAGAAAAAAAAATGCCCGTCTATTTTTGCCCAGCCCAGTCAAACTTTTATCGTCCGTGAACGGATTACAAGGCAGAGATTCATTTATTCATACGATTCATGATTCTTTCATTTATTTCGAAGACAAACCTTTCGATGGACATAAATTTTTTTGTCACGTTTGCTTTTTTAAGCAAATTCGGTTTTTATTTTTCATAAAAAATAATTGCCGATAATAAAACATTTAGAAATCTAAATGGATTACTTCCGCTCTAAATTTTAATTGTCGGTTATGTTTAAATTGCTGCGGTAGCCAAAAAAACATTCAAGAAAAGAATGGTTTCTGAGTTTGCATCGAACTTTTGAGCACTCCTCGAAATTTCATTTCACGATACAGCGCATCAGAGGTTAGGTATGATTGCGGTTTGAAAGTACACTGCGGAGAATTCAACAAAGACTTTTGGGCTTTAGTTAATAACATAACTTGGTACGCAACAACATCATGTGCAAATGTGCAAAGGAAAATGTGATCACTTACGTCCCGCACAGGATGGGTAATAAAAGATGATAAACAAGAGAAGAAGTGTTGAGCTAACAGAAAACATTATCGAATGCCTCTTCTTTTTTTTTTTATGCATGACTGTGTTTGCTTGCGAATTTTATAGTTAAACGAAGTGATCGCTTGTTTCGCTCCGCATAACGAATCTTTTTTAATCTTCCGTCTAACTTCAACATAAGGAAAGGGCGGATGGATGGACATGGCTAAAGTGGGCTCAACAAATTTTTTCTTTAGTTTGACGAATCACTCAGGGCATCTTCCCTCCATACGTGTAATACGATGACTGGTCAGCAAGAAGAGAGGTAAGAGAAATCAATAGGGAAGTGGTGACAACAGCCTAGTGAATGTGTGCCCTATGGATGATTGCCATGGTTTACCGACTGAGCACTCGTTATAGCTACGACAAAAGCGAACCCTACTGCATTTTAAAATTTCTATCCGCGGCTACTGACTTGGTAATTAAGGTACTTACCTACTCGACTACTTAAGCGGATAACTGAGGCAATTAAGAGTATACAGACCTCAGCAATAGTCCGATCAAATCTAATGCATAACTTGGCATAACCATGCCACATACATAAGGACCTACAATGATAAAATTATCTTAATTTACGACCAAAGCAAACCCTACCGCACTTTAAAATTTTTATCCGCGACTACTTACTTGCTAATTAAGATACTTAGCGACTACTTAGGCGGATAACTGAGGCAATTACGAGTACACAGACTTCAGCAATAGTCCGATCAAATCTAATGCATAACTTGGCATAACCGTGCCACATACATAAGGACCTACAATAAAAAAATTATCTTAATTTAAAAGTGAACGTAAGAAAATCAGTAATTATTCCTTCTTGATTAGGATACAGTTTCTATTAAAAACAATAATTAAATGCTATAATATTGTGAATTATTTCACCTTTCATTTATTTATTTTATTTCTATTTATATATATATATATATATTTTTTTGCTTATGATTAAAAGATCACGTAACAATTGTATATAACGGAAAGATGTGATTTGATGAGCTGTAATAATTTGTTTTCTTTAACATTGTACTTATCCTTGCGTGGGAATATTTTCAAAATCCTTTTTCCCATGATTGCGTTTTCTTTTTCTCTTTTGACCTGCTTTTGTTCTTGATGTTAATTCCTTCCTTTTTGTTTAGTAAGGTAATCATAGAAGCAGATGCGTCTCGCTACTCTCGAGAGGAAGTTACGACATTCAATACATAATTGGCTGAAGTGAACCTATCTGCTCGTTGAAGAATTGATGGGAAGGAAAACAAATTGAAATGTTTCATCAAATGCTCAAAGTCCAACGGATCTGACTATGTCTGTCAATTTGTCATTTCTTTGCCATTATAGTAATGTTTTTTACTCAGGCCTCAACAATTGTACTTCAAAGGATTTTCATTCACTTTAGACACCCAGGGAGTGTTTGCGTAAAATGGTAAGTTGACGCATAAAAACCTTAAATGTTTTGCTTGTTCCCGCAAATGATGTCACGCGGATTGACTAAGAATGTTGGGCTAACCAACGATCTATCTCTCTTTAAGATGTATTTGTCGATGTTATAAAGGCAGACATTGCCTAAAAATCTTCATTCTACTCTTTATTAAAAGCTGCGGAAAAGTAGATCGAAAGACTAAAAACACCACACCACGAAGATATTGAAGGCTTTTTTTTTGAATATTTCCAGAGTTTATTGTTTAGCTGGAAACTAAAATAAAAAGAATCACTCCCTGATCAGCTACCACTTATATAAACATGAAGGCCAGTATATCGGCAGGGATGAAATTTTTAGAATTTCTAAGTAATTCTAAGTAATCAAAAAGTAACTTAGCAAAAACGCACCTCGTATTTAGGATCATCTATACAGAGTTAAAAACGCAATGAATTATCAGAAGATCCGACGATAAGAATTTTCATTCCATTCTTAGCAGAAATCGGAATGTTGTTCAAATCCTTGAATGTTCGTGGGATTTGAAACTATACGTTAGTTTATATCAAGGCATGGACAACAGTGTGAATGGTTGGATGGTAATAGAGTAGGCAAACCGCAGGAGGCCGCAGTTAATTTAGAATTTTTTGATTTTGAAAACTGAGACTCTTTTAGTTTCCCTTTAACTTACGGTTTTTATAAATCTATTGACTCTGAACGCCGTACTATTTGTATTTGTCTATAATTTCTAAATTTTTGATAGGCATGACAAAGCTCCCCTTTAAGAAAATTTTACAAAGTTTTGTAAAGGCTTCTTTGATCCAATTACGTGGTACTTACTCTTTCCCACTTTCTTCGTTTCGTGAAAATAAATACAGGTCCCGTCTTTAACAAGAAGCTGAAAAAAAATTTGCCATCAGGAGGACAAGATTTCATACATAAAGACATCGTCATAGATGGACACAGATGGTGGATATGTACGGAGTTTTATAGAATTTAGTATGAGATCCTATTTCCTATCTACAAGTTTTCTGTTGTCTTGTACTCATAATAAGGCATTGCTAGAGGTCGAAGGGTTAAGGCTGATTGGCTGATCTATAGCGATATATAGCGATTAGATCAGCTTGTTGCTAATGCCAACTAATGAAAAATCTTTTATCTCTTTTTCCCTTTTGAAGATATTTTTATGAGTGCTACGCCATTGATTGTTTATGTTGTAAATTTGATCACCCTGATCTTGGTAGAACGGAGGTAAAGTGTGTGTGTGTGTGTGTGTGTGTGAGTGAGTGTATGAAAGAGGGATATAAATTAAGGAAAGAAAAAAAAAAAAAGTAAAAAAGAAAAAAAAAAGTTTCCCACACTTTTTGGGACTGTTGCTCGATTCTTCTTTTAGGCTATACTTTAATGTGAACGCAGTAGGGTCTGTTTGGTTAATCTTTTTACACACAAACGATGACAGTACAATCGATGAGCTACCTGCGTTTTTTAGTTATTTTGTTTTTGTACGCTGCCCTTTCAGGTTATTTTAGGCGACTGACTGTATGTTAAAGAAGACGAAGACGGAGAAGAAGAAGAAGAAGATGATGATTATGTTAGCATGGCATGGGAAATACACACCGAAAATAATAAGACATAAGTGATTCCTGTTGGAATGTGCATGGGAAGTGCAGTTTGTTTCTCACACCGAACGTTATGGCATACTAGGTACGAACGAGTATATATGTGCTTATACATACATATATATATATATATGTATACACATACACATTATATTTTATATACATTTGTTTTGGTCTTCTGCAGCATTCGTTGGTCGTTTGTATAAAACTCAGTGCTGTTTAACGGCCCAGCATCAGTATAGAAGCGACTCGCAGCCCGTTAACACGTTTGATTATTAAAGACAAGAAAGAACTTTGAGAATAACAAAACAAAACAAAACAAAACAAAACAAAATAAAACACAACAAAAAAAAGAAAACCAAAAGGGAGAGAAACGAAAAAAAACACTGAAGATTTGATTTGGTTGGTTATGTTTGTTGTTATCACCATTTGAAGGCAAAATGTTCACAGATACTAAGAATGCAATGAATGCTTGCCATTATAATGATGTTACGATGCACACGATGATGATGGTAGAGAAAAGCGAAAAGTGCAGATTGAAGAAAATCTTGAAACCACTTGAACGTTTAATTTCCCTGAAAACGAGAAATAAAAAAGCTACAATAACAAGTTCAGTTCCAAATAATGTCAATCTAAATAATGCTCTAGCAAATGCAAATAAGGAAAGTGCTTATGATAAACCCGTAAAACAGGCTAAAGAAATTAGCACAAATCATAAGCTACTGTCGGATGAACATTGGATGGCAGTCGATGGCGACGGCGATGGCGATGGCAGTCCCAGTAAACATAAAGAAATAATTTTGCGCCTGCAAGCGCCTGAAGTGTTCATTAGAAGCGTTAACATCGAGAAGCCATCCTCGCTCAATGCCTGCATACATTGCGTGTATGGCCGTAATTGTCAGCACGTCGTTAGCAATAGCAGTAATATTTGTGATGAGAACAATTGTCTCGCTTTACCTGTATCAACGGAAGCTATCGAAAATAGTCCATTCAAAGATTGGCTTTGGTCTGATACGTGGCCCGTAGCAAAAATGCAAAAATGCTTCGATTTATAACATAGTTTTAATTTTATTTTTTTTTTTTTTTTTTTTTTTTTTTTTTTCTTGTGGTAGCTTTATTACAAAGATCTCAACTAAATATATATTTTGTTATGCTCTTTCTAGAATTTTATTAGATGTAATTATAGCTTAATTTATTTAATCTAATTATTATTATTATTATTATTATTTTTTTTTTTTTATAATTTTATGTTTGCAATATTTATATATATTTGTGATATGTGTTGCTCACTTATTCTTAGCCTGCAAGTAAAAGATAAAACAAAAAAACCCGAAATGGAATAAAAGATTATACGCTAAACTTAACTGAAATTGGGCTTTCGGCTTTCTTTTCAGCAGAGAGATATAAAAGCAATCATTACCGGATCTTAGAGCCAGCTATTGCTTTGTTTGCTTTGTTACTTTAACGTTGTTGGTTTTCTTTTTGTTTTCATAAAACGAAATCCGTTAATTTTTAGTAAACTTCGTGAATGCTTAGCATGCTAAAATGTCTTAAAATCCATTACTACTGGGTGTGTAAGCAGAGAACTTCTTCTTCACTAGAATATGTATGGGAAAGTAAGAACGTGCCAATTCACAATAAATACTTTATTGCGTGCCAAGTGTATTTAATTAACTATGCAACTGTTTACAAATAAAAGTGTTCACGTGTTTTTATTGCCCATTTTTTTAAACGACCTTAAGATTTCTTAAAGAATTTATTGCATACATTGCGTACATGTCCGTGTCGAGGTCAATGAAATTTCAATATGCTACGCCCTGCGTGTTCACGAAGGTCGTACGCTTTAATTTGCCGTTTGAATAGAAAATAGTTTCATACCTGCAGAAAATGTCTTTGACTATTTAATACTTTTGTATAGAAGAATGTGTGTAAACAATGAACGCATGAGAAGGAAGAGAAGGCCTTTATATACTGTTTACAGGTATACTTCGCTTAATCCGGTACTTGTAAAGAACACTAAGTTGCAAAATTTGATACGACACGATTTCAAATAAATCGAATATGTGTTTCTTATATACCCGAATCGCCGAAAGACGTGAGGTATATTAATTTTGTCGAAACGTTTTCAACGCCCAAAACGAAGTGCCAGAGATCGCACACATTTTTAACGGATTTAAGCACATCCGTCTGTCGGTCTGTCTGCCCCTCTGTTGCAAATTGGCCGCATAAATTAAGTCATCGACTTCAAATTTAGCAAAAATACTGGAGACTCTTGTACGCAGGTGCGTATTAAAAATGAGCCAGATTAGTCGAAAGACTAACCCCTACGGTACTACGTAACGAGGGGACACCTCTTGTTTTGAAAAGGAATAAAAAATTGTTTTTTTTTGCTCATTATTCATAAAGTACCGCAGTACAAACTGTACAAGAAGGGGAAAAATTCAATATTTTTTTCAATACGTTTATTACGCTCAGCAACAAGCTTCAAAAAACCCCATAAAGTATATAAATTCTTGACTAGTTTCAAATTTGAAATGCATGTCCATCTGCCCAATCGTGCAGTATCTGTGATAAACTTTATCCCGTTTGCAAACCAATTTGAAAATGATCCAAACCGGTCAAAGGCCTACAATGACTACAAACGTATGCAACAAAAACAGTAAACACATTTCTTACCCATGTTTTTTTTGTTGTTAGTCATAAAGTCCATACCATAGTAGTACCATATAAATTTCCGCCTTTATTCTGAAAATAGAAAAATCAGCCGCGTCCACTCAATTTCATTGAATATGAAAATATAGTTCTTTTCCATTTTTCTTAGCCGATGACGGGCATAAAAGATTCGCTCCTGACCGAATATAACTTTCTTACCTGTTCAGTCATTTATAGGATAACAGTGATGGGTATAGAAGACTCGATCGTGACCAAATATAAATTTCTTGCTTATTGTTCTTTGTCAAAACGTCGAAGTTACTCTAATTTACTCTTTCATTTCTATATACATTTGGAACGAAATTTCATAACAGAATTTTTCCCATAAAATTTGGTTTCTTTTCAAGATATCTTATGACACGGACTTGATACAAGACGNGGAACGAAATTTCATAACAGAATTTTTCCCATAAAATTTGGTTTCTTTTCAAGATATCTTATGACACAAAAACGATGCAGATTTCCTTTAACTGATATCTAGGTTTATATTATGTTACTTTGCATATGATATTTTTGTTTAAATAAAAATAGAAAAAAGTTTCGTATAACACTGGTTTCCACATAATACCCTACGAATTAGCTGTGTTAAGCGAGGGATGGCTGTGCTGTCCATTTCAGTTTCCAGAAGTTTTAAATCGATTTGTAAAGGCATTCTTACAGAAACGAAGCTTCAAGTAAATCTTTCGCACAATTTTTTTCTTTTTTTTTCGTAAGTCTCGAATGCTACGCAGTAGTGGTGGTAAGCCATGTGTAAATCATTGAAATCGCAAATTTATTGCAAAAAAAATTGCTTCTCATTTATTTTTGTCCTTATTTGTTAAGTCCATTAGTATGGACAAAATTCTAGAATTATTCCTGTCAGAAACTGACTACGTATAGAAGATATCTCCGGGAGGCGTTTTTTTGTATGTTGGCTGCACTTGTTACTAAGTTAATCGGTATTTATAGATGGCTGCAGCTGCTGTTAAAATAATCATTGGGATCATGGATCCCCTAAGTAGGAGACTTTTATAAATAGAGACCCACGGCACGCAAGGTAACTGGTGTAAATTTGTATCTAAGAAAAAAAGAGCTCACTTAAGCTGAGGTCATTTTTCGATTCTCGATATCTCGAGTAACTTTGATCGTAATTTTTGCTAATGACATCACAAGGATTCTCTTGTTTGTATTTTGACTAAAACAATTTTCTCGATTCGCTAGCAATCGATGTGCACTCGAACTCAAAAGCCATAGGGAACCGAGAACCGCTAGTGGCACATGTGGACATGTGAGATTTTTGCGTGACTACACACATTTGAAGCAGACAATTCATTATCCGGTGAGAACAAAGCGACCTATGTGTGTAATAATAAAAGTGTTGCAAACAATTTAAATAAAAAAATTAGAATTATTTTCGCGTGCGGTTTAAAAAAAAAAGGCGTTTAAATGAATTAATTTTTGCTATTCCAGGAGCGTAAAACTAACTGCCTTTCCATAAGCAAATATTCTTTTTCACTATCTTCCCTAAAACATTTTATACTAGAGCTTGCCGCATTTGCTGCATCCTAAACTTTGATCTCCTTAGCGAAGATGCTGACTTCTTTCGAATCGCTTTCAGCCGCATACTTCCACGCAATGGCCGTCTTGTTGAAGCTATTCCATCGTATTTTTATTTCCAAATGTTTTTAAAGTGAAGATTGACTCTTTTTAAAGTCATCGGTTGAGGGATTAGTTGAATTGGAAACCGATAGGTAACAGAGTTTCAGCAGGAAAATAGAAGTGTTTCGAGAAAACCTCGAAATATTCAACGGAAAACGGAAGTCAATAAAATATTATTTCTGAACAAGTTACTTCAGTGGTTTCCAATCTGTCATGTGGCTGCTTCCAAAATATCATTTTCAAATACAAACCAAAAAAGTCAAATAGGTGTCAAAAAAATGAATGAGCAGTATACGTAATCCACAATCCACAATCCTCGCCGCGGATTTTTGGTGCACAAATGCATCAAACATCCAATTCATACTCTTCTTCGAATCGAAATATCTCGCTTTCGTGTTTGGAGCCGAGTACCGGTGGGGCGTGGAATCAAAAGATAAGCACTTGCAACATCCCGGTTATTCTCGTGCTTACTCGCGCCAAACTTCAGTAAACAGAAGCATCTGATTGTTTCGGCTTTTTTTTTTTTGTTTTTTTAAAGGGGGGCGCATTAATTTTTTTTTTAAAAAGGGGGGCTCCGTTACAAAAAGGTTGGAAACCACC